>JAXGGA010001129.1:0-168024 GCA_038373865.1 Uloborus plumipes
ATTTACTACTTGATTCATAAGTATATTTTAGCTTTGGATACTTAAATAGTTGTTTAAAAGTTTCTTAGGCAATGAAATATTTCATGTGGTACAACTGACCAGCAAAAATCTCCAGATCCCTCACTAATTTATAACTTGCGCCATTTATGCAAGACTACTTATCCTGAATTGAAGAAATGTATAATGAGGGGGGTGGGGGGGCAGGAATCCGGACTTAAGGAACCTCTGATCTACACTTTTCAATAAATATTTATTTTTGCATATATTTTATAAAATATAATTTGTTTTCTAGATTTAGCTGTAGTCAACAGGAGATTACATTACTTGCAACAGTGGATGCAATCGCAAAGCCAACTTCTGGCCACTATCAATTCCAAATTGGACCAACTACTGGTGGCAGGCCATAGGCCTGAAGCTCAACATGTCAAGGTGAGCCTGATGGAAATCTTCCCATTGGGAACAGGGGAAGACTTCGATAAAGTTGAGAATAATTTGAGGGATGCCTCCTTTCAAGCTGTATGTGTGAGTAGTTCAATATTCAATATTGTAATGAATATTGCAGATTCTTGAGCAATTCTGGCACTATATTTTCTGGAAAAGTAACTGCAGGTAGCCTATTTTTCAGAGATTTTAGTTAAAAGAAAAAAAAACTTGGCAGTTGACATAATGTGATAATAACACATGACTTCCTATTACTATGCATTATAAGAAACTAGAATAAAATATTCATATTTGTATGACCAAACATCTTTTATTTTGATCAATGTGCTTTATATTGTTTGCTAAGATGAAAGTGAAAGTATTTGGGTTTTCATTACATCTTTCAAGACACAATTATAGTTATGAAAGCTCAAACAAACTGTTAAATTCAATTCAATTATATCTGTACTCACGGGCGTCGTTGGCGGGGGGGACAAGGGGGACATGTCCCCCCCAATATTTTCAAATCACCAGAAGATCCCCAATATTTTAAAATAATAATTTTGAAAAAAAAAAAAAAAAAAACGGGACTTTTCTAAATCAAAATTAAATTCTCCTATCACAACTGATATAACAAAAACTTCCGTATCTACTTGAAAGACCGTCTCAGTTATTTTCCCATTGCAGCTGTCTCGGGCTTTTGGTGCTTTTAGCATCGTTATTGGAGCCATCATTTTCCTCCTACAAAACCCATCACTGCGTAGTAAGATCCAATTCCTCCACTTAACAATAGAGACTTTCCCTTTTCCTACCCCACCCTCTCCCTCCTCGCTCAGACAGGGACAGGAGAAGTAATAAATAAATCTTAGAGGGGGTTTCTTGTGTTTTCCTTGGTTAGGTTACTTGATCCTTGAAGGGCTTTTAAAATTGAGGTCGAATCTGTTCTCTCTCGAAGATGTGGTCTAGTCCGTGCTGTGGGGGGGGGGGGGACGCAGGGGCTGAGTCCTGTAGCAAACGTTCCCCCACTTTCCTTCCCCCCTAAGAATTACACCTCTGCCTTAAAGTGAATATTATCTCCATTGAGCTCGCGGGTGTCATGGCACGGGGACTGGACACTTCCCCCTTTCCTACATTTCGAAATAGTACAAAGTCCCCCCCCCCCTCTCCCCAATATTTTCATTAAATATATTCCAATGCCAAATAACGGAATTTACGTTACAGTATTAGCAAAGTATGAACATCCTTTTTTTTTTTTTTTTTGTAGAAAGGAATTACATCAGAATTAGCCCATCGAGAACCTGCCATTAAAAGCAGGGAAAGTGACAACCTGTTATCCAAGAAATAAATTTTCTTTTGTACACTTTACCCCATCTCAAATTTTTCTCAGGATCCTGTCTCTGATAACGACACCCATCCCTCTTTCCCTGCCAACTCATTTAAGGGGGAAAGATGACAGTGTCCAGCTGCATAACAATGGACACTAAAAAATCTCTCTCTGACCCCCCCCCCCCCATAGTGTACCCCCAGAGAGGAAGGGGCTTTAAGTACTTACTTTAGATAGCACTAATGTGTCCATCTGTTTTGCCACATGATGTGAGCAAGAAATTTTTTCGGAGAACAGCTAGAGAAGGATCTTTCTTCGTGGAAAGCGACTCCTTTCATAAAGTATAGAGCTATCCATCGGTTCAGTACAGCATGTCCTATCCAGTAAAGAGTATCATTTTTGGAGGAAATAAATCGTGTAAGTTTTACTCATTTTATTGTTTTTGTTATAACATAAAAAAGATCTAACAAAATGTCTTGTTAACTCCGTATACCTTTACCGATAAGAGTGAGCACACAGAGCGATTTTTAAGACATCAGTACCACAAATTGCTTATGCATTGAAGGAAATACTAATATGCCCTCAAGAGCAAATCTAGGAATTTTTCAATGGAAGGAAAATTGGTTTTTATAACTTACTTTTTATTATATATACTGGTTCGCAAATATTAATCACAAAAAGTTTCGGACTTGAATTCCGAAATATTTCCGGGGGAGAGCATCAAACCTCTTTCCTCCAACATTTATAAATTGTCTAAAAGATTTTTTGAGTTTCAATATCGGAAAACTACCCGTGGAGAGGTCCTCAAAGAAGGGGGCGATTGCCTCCATCGCCCGCAGTTGTATCCGTCCCTGTGTGCCCCTTAATCATACTACGCTAACATAAGTAGACTCTGTAGAGTTTTTTTTTTTATACTAATCTGATTTTTAGCTGAAATGCTTTTTCATATTTATTTACAATGAACATTACAAGATATTTGATTGGAATATTTTCGATGAGCGTATACTAATCAGTATTAAGATGCTTATTTTTGATCTAAGTAATTTAAATTTTTCAACAAATTAAATAATACACAACAAGAGAAAATTACCTGTATTTTCGTGTTAGCTTAGTATTTTCTTATTATTGTAGTTACCAGTGGCGTACTCAGGGGGTGGGCTGATAGGGCTGCAGCTTGCTCCGAAATTTTCAAAATGAATTTTTAAAATGTAAGCTAAGTTTTTTTTCTAAATTTCCCTTTTCTTTTTTTTTTTTGAAATCTCAAATGAGAAAAGCTTTTAGAAGAGATAATTAACTACAGAACAAAATTAAAAGAAAGATTTTTTTATATTTTGACATGTCTATTTTACTGTTTGTCATGATTATTATTATCCTATTAGTCCATTTTGGTCATTTTTATTGCAAATCTATGTTTCAGAAATGCCGATTAATGTTTTTCAGTCACAGATTTTGTTAAATAAAATTTAGAAAGTTTAATTGAAACCCAATATTGGGAACAATAGTAAAATAAACTACAAAATTAACGTTATTAGAGCGTTAATTAGCCAAAATATTGCAAACAAGTGTTTCAGCAACCCTTCTTTCAATGAAGAATTTTTTTTTTAAATCTAAATTTATCATTCTTTGTGTCCATCAGAACGCTTTATACACAATAATTTTAATGAAAAAAATGTTTTTTTTAATTATGTATTTTTGTCGACTTAACTAGGCATTGAAGAAGAAATTCGAGACATTTACTTTTTTAGCTACATTTCATGAAGTGCTCCCCCCTCCCCCAGTCTCAAAAAGTCTTGACTCAGCCCCCCCTGAAATGATTTGTCTACGTACGCCACTGGTACTTACTAATTGATATACATTTTTATGAAATTTGAGTTGTAAAGAAAACATTCAATAATAGTAGTGTTGATAAACAAAATATTTTTTTCCAAATTAGAATTATATTTTCAAATAACTAAGAAATAGTTTACATGGAAAATATTCTGTTTCATCTTTTAAGTGAGGAAATAATAAGGCTTGTTTAGTTATGAGTATTATTTTGATAACTAAATTCTTTTTTGAAAGTTTATCGCTGCATTTCCATGAAAAGCTTTAAAAAGAACTGAATTATCATTAAAAAGAGCAAGTTATTTATCTTTCATACAAATTATTTTAAATTGAAATTTTCAAACCTAATTTTTAGCTGAGAATTATAAATTTCAAAATGGAACTTTCAGAATTAGGTGAAAGATCGTTCTCAGTATAGGTAATATTGAAGCAAAACAAATGCTTGCTTGGAGGTGAGGCTAAGAAGTAATAATATAAATTAAACTAAAAGAAAAAAATATTAGAAAGATTTTTTTACACATTGTTAGAGATCAAAATGCCAGATAAATAATTATAAAGGGAATTTTTTTCCCCTGGTAAATTACACTGTATATTAAGAAGTCAGAACTTTTTATACAGTCTTCCCCCTGAAAACTTATATTTAATCGTTTTTAATTATTTGAAGGGCCAAGGGGAAAAAAGATGAAAGTCAATTTTCCGTCAATTTTGAGATATTAGCACTATCTAGGGGCTATGAAGGAGCACTATCATCTGGTAGAACAACAAGGGGGAAAAAAGATGAGAATCGACCGAAATGTGCATGAAAACTCTATCAACTACACAAGGAGTTACGAGAAGTCAAACTTTGTTTTTCGTTTTTCTCGAAATCGCTTTTTGGTCACTTTCATCTTTTCCCCCCTGGCCCTTCATTTGCTTTTATCAAAAGTAAAAATTAAGACGCAATAAAAGCAGGATGAAAAACATTAATTTTTTTTCAAGCACTAAATTAAGCTTTTGCATTGTTATTGATCAAATGCATGAATTTTGAATACTGTAACGTGAGCATAAAATGTGAGGTGTGGGAGTAAAAACCATTTTTTTTTAAATTCTTTTGCCGCTTCAACTTGAATAAACATATCTCTCATTAAAAAAGGAGGCGTCTCGTTTCCCTCTGTCTGTCAACAACATTAGATCGTCCTATTTCTTTAAGGCTTAACTTGGTTCCGAGGAGTTCTCGAAATTCTACCCTAATATCATTGAAAGTCAACTAAAATCACGTTGTTCGAATATTTGTCTGTCCTCTTAAAGTTACCAAAGATGACCCATCAATTTTGAAAAAGTTCCGGGTGGGCCAAAAATCTCCCCTCCCCTAACATCAACGCAGATCGTCTAAAACTGCGTTTTTTTTTACAGTTACATTTTCAAAAAAAAGTTTCGGGGAGAAACCCCGCACTTCCCTTTTCTTAAAACAACCAGATATTATCTATAATTGTATTTTTAAGATTTCAATTTCCAAAAATATTCAGGGAAGCTCTTCCACTACTACCATTGCCAAAAATTGTTTAGAATGCATTTTAAGGCTGTAATTTAAATAATTTTCCGAAAAGAGGGAGCTCGAATATCTAATCTGCGTTATATTAGCAAAGATAGTCTAAAATTGCGTTTTAGCAATACAATTTCGAAAAAATCCCCGATCCCCCCTTTTCATAGTACGATCAGAGATAATAATGGAGTTTTTAACGTTTCGATATCGAAAAATGGACATAAGAGCGCCCTCGAACCTCTCCTCCCATAACATTACCAAATATCGTCTAAAATGCATTTTTAAGACCACAAATTCGAAAAAACTTCTGGGGGAGAAACCCCCGTACTCTCTTATTTCTGGGTAAATAATATATTTACGATTAGGAACTCTCTGATCTAGTTATGACTTCCCTCTTAGAAAAGAAGCTGAACCCATTTTTTTCTCTCAGTGTTTAAGATGTGTTTAAAATTAATGAGGGGGGTCAGCAATCCCCGCCCACGACGGGTCCGAATATGACTCCTTGTGGTCCTTATTTGAAAATTGCAATGTTCACTGGTCCTTACAAAGGCTAAACATGTTTAAAAAACATAAATTTTTCCTAGCATTTCTTTTTCCAAAGTCCCCCCCAATCTTCAGCAGGCAGCGACGCCCATGTCTGTACTAGTTTAAATTAAAAGGCATCTAAACATTTTTTGTTTTGAAACAGAAATTCTATCATCATAAAAACAACCATTTATAACTAGCATTATAAATCCTTTGTGATATATCTGATCTATGTTTTCGAAAAATCAGCTGTGAGTAACTTCAGTTCAGAAAGTAAAGTTTATGACATTATCTGCAACGTCTCATTGATATTCACCCCAAAAATTAACAAATGAAGTCACCAGATTTATTAAAAAGTGAAAGATTTTTAGTTTTATTGCCCCTTTATTATGTTTTAAATAGCAAATCATTGAACAACCTAGTTTTTACTTCCAAACATGTTCTCTTGCATTTTAATTTAGTTTTTAGGTTGAACACGTTCTATTTCAAAGAACTTCTTGGTGCTAATCATAAACTAATTTTGAGTTTTGTAGTATGTGTCACAGACTACTGAAAAAAATATTCTGCTGGTTATAAGTATATAACATTAATGGGTTTGACAACATAACTTCTTTTTAAATCTGTTTTGTTTATTTATGTTACTTGAAATAATGTTTAGTTCAATTTTGAGCAAGACTGAACACACTTTCACATTGCATTTGCTGTATGTTGATTCAATGTTATTGTAAACCTATGATGCCTTTTTGTACTTCCGATTTATTTTGTTAGAAATTTCATACTTAAAAATTGATGGTCTCTTTATTTAAATTGTAGAATAGGGTAACTATAACCACATATAGAAGTTCAACTAAAAAAGTTATTGGAGATTTTTTTTTTGTTTCATTATAAGTTAGGCACAGTGAGAACAATAAAAGAAAAAAGCAAGGCAGGTTTTCAAATGGGAGGGAAAAAGATAAAGGAGAATGTTTGTAAACCAATTAGAGACATTTTTTTCCAGAATAACTAATGATGATTAGATGAGAAATTTTTTAATTTATGGAATTCATAATTTAATGTCATTAAGTTATGGGATTAATAATTTTCTAATTAATTTTTAAATAAATGACCCATGTGCTAAAAATGTGGAAACCCCTGCCTTAACCCGGCAAAGCCGGAATTCTTTTTGCTCAAATTCACTTTAAATATTTATTTCCTTGTGCAGGATGATAAAAAAAAGTTGCTGTAATTTGTTCCCCGGCCTGTCTAGAATCGAAATATGTTAACTAAAATCAAAATATCAAGTTTTTACTCTAAAGATAGGTATTTTTGTGATGGAGATTGCTGGTACCATACGGTACCGCTAGGCTTTCCCTTATACAATTAGCATGTTTTACCTTGTTGCAGGCTGTTTAAAAATATCTTCTATTAATGACAAATAGTAAAATTGAAATGGTCAAACATTTTTTTTTTTTGTTCAGCTTGGGCTACTTTTCAGTAGTGCATGTTTTTAGGATTTTAGTGCATCTATAAAAATTATAATTGTAAATAATATTACAAAAGTAATATAATGCTTTCCTTTCTTTACGGGGGTGGGGGGGGGGTAAAGAAAGGGAGGGATTAGATAAAATACTACATAATTTTATCTGACTAGATAAACTTAAATAACTTATCTGACAGGATAAAATTATGCAGTATTTTATCTGATCCCCCCCCCCTTGTTTTTGGAGAGCTGAACAACACAAGTTGTGTTTTGGTGGTTTGGTACTTAATTCACTTTATTGTTGATTTGGGACAAAATTCTTTGACTTGTACTCTACTTTACTTCTTTTTTTTTATATATATTTAGATAAAAATGATATGTATGACTGGGGGACGCCGTGTGAAGAATGCTGTGCAAAATATTCTTAGGAAATTGCTTAACGACACCTTGGCGATGCAATTCTCCTTTAAAGGCAAATCAACGAAAAGATGCTTCTGTGACACACTTCTATACAAAACGATAAAGCGTAAGTAGTACTATATCTTAATTCATGTTTTTCTAGTTAAATAGTTTTCTTCTGTTAAAGTAATCAGCAAGTAAGAAAAGTTGATTATCCCCCTGTGCTTTTGTGGCTTTCACAGTGCTATTTACATGGCGGCCAACTTATTTGTCCCTTTTCTTTCTCAAGTTTCTGCTATTCATAATAAAATTTTCTATTATTTTCATTAAAAAGTCTTGAATGTATATTTTTTGTGAGAAAGCTGGGTCACTAAAACATTCTAGATATTGGGCAGTCAGTTCACTGGAAAAATATGTGCGAGATACTTATATACCTTTAAAACTCTCCAAAAGCTTTCCGAAGCAAATTAATACTGCTATTTTCGTTAGATAAAATTTTTATCAATTTTCAAATGTTTCCTAAAAGTATTACAGTGAAGTTGAAGAGGTATGGATCAGTTAAACAGTTAAATCAATTGGGAAATTATATTAATTTCGCGGAATAGCGTCCATAACACCGCCGTCTTTAAACAGGATTGTTTTTGTTCATTGATTTATATCAGGGTGTAAAAAAACAAAAAAAATCGGATTTTTTTTATTTAAATCAGATTTTTTTGATTTAAAAAAAAAAAAAAATTAGAAACTTCAGTTATTAATTAATTTTTATTTATGAACAACTTACCTTTAAGTTTTTAAAAATACAAAAACACCTTTGAAGTAGAACTTCAACCAGTAAGAAAATCAGAAAAAAGTGTTAGGAGCCAATCTGTAAATAATCCTGTCTACTAGTTAGTATAAAAATCAAATGGGGCAGGAAGCTCAACCCAATCCTCACTTCATTCAGCCTCCTCCCCTCTTTATTTTGCTTTTGTTTTGTAAAGCTGGAATATGTTCCATTTCAGCCACTAATAAAGACTGCCCCCCCCCCCCCACTTGCTAATGCAAGGCATAGAAAATTCATCTTCTTTTTGGTTGTTTTTGTTTTTTCTTTTCACTGAAAGTATATCACACACATTCTATCATGTCCCTCCCCCCTCAATTCACTCTTTGCAACACCTGCCCTGCACCTGCATGTATTTTCTTCATTTCACATATTAGACAACAAATAGCACTATTTGTGCATACATATTATTCGGACTGCAACCTTCCAGCATCTGTGGAGGGGGGATGAGTAGGATTACTTTTCCATTTATTAGATGGAAATCAAAGCTCTAAAAGAAAATGGTAAAAATAATGAAATTGGGATTGTCCAAGAGAATTTTTTAAGGATTAAAATAAAAAGTGATTTAAATCGATGATTTTTTAAAAAAAATCAATTGATTTAAATCATTGATACCCTGATTTATATATTACTAAAACTGTCACAGTACTATAAGTAGACGCGCAATGTTTTTCAAAATTTTTGCAAAGGCTTGGATTTTACAGATGTGCTGTTGAAACCTAAAGTTTCATGAATCTAACTAAATCCAAATAAATAAATACAAAATTTAAACAAATTTTTTAACTCTAATTTTGTTTCAGATGTGTTCCAAAGAATCTTCAGAGATGCGGATGACGACACATTGAAAATCCATGTTTCAGAATGGCTTGTTCAAGCCAAATTTAGAAAGGAACGAAGGTAAGCAAGTTACTGCGCAGTGCTTATAACCTTTTAAAACTGAGTAATTAAGATTTATTTTTAAAAAATGTTGTTTAAATTGGTATTCTAAGGTTGCCTAAATATTATAGACATATCTGAATTAACAAACATGGTGGTGTGTATAATTTTTATGTATTGCAAAGCACTATGTTCTATAAAATTTTCTATCAATTTTGGGTTGTTTTGGTTACAGGCATGTTCAGGGTGTCAATGATTTAAATCAATTGATTTAAATCAGTGATTTAAATCAATTGATTTTTAAAAAAAAATCATTGATTTAAAACACTTTTTATTTTAATCCTTAAAAAATTCTCTTGGACAATCCCAATTTCATTATTTTTACCATTTTCTTTTAGAGCTTTGATTTCCATCTAATAAATGGAAAAGTAATCCTACTCATCCCCCCTCCACAGATGCTGGAAGGTTGTAGTCCAAATAATATGTATGCACAAATAGTGCTATTTGTTGTCTAATATGTGAAATAAAGAAAATACATGCAGCTGCAGGACAGGTGTTGCAAATTGAATTGGGGGGGGGGGGAGGGTATGATATGATGTGTGTGATATACTTTCAGTGAAAGAAAAACAAAAGCAACCAAACAGAAGATGAATTTTCTTTGCCTTGCATAAGCAACTTGAGGGGAGGGTGGGGGCAGTCTTTATCAGTGAATGAAATGGAATCTATTCCAGCTTTATAAAACAAAAGCAAAATAAAGAGGGGGGGAGCTGAATGAAGTGAGGATTGGGTTGAGCTTCCTGCCCCATTTGATTTTTATCCGCACTAGTAAACAGGATTATTTTCAGATTGGCTCCTAACACTTTTTTCTGGGTTTCTTACTGGTGAAGCTGTACTTCAAAGGTGTTTTTGTATTTTTAAAAACTTAAAGGTAAGTTGTTCATAAATAAAAATTAATTAATAACTGAAGTTTCTAATTTTTTTTTAAAAAATCAAAAAAATCCGATTTAAATAAAAAAAATGATTTAAATCAAAAAAATCCGATTTTTTTTTTATTTTTTAAAAAAAATCATTGATTTTTTTACACCCTAGGCATGTTATATACATTACAAGGCAAGGCCTTAATTTTTGCTCTCAGAACCATGTTATTTATTGTTGTATAATATTCTTGTACTGCTATGAAAATTGAAGTTTTTGCAAGTGGTGTAGGTGGCTGAGCTGGTTTTAAATAATCAGAGCAACCTTTTGTTTACTTGTTAAATCAATTTAATTTTTTTTATCAATTTTATCTCATAGTAAAACAAGATAAGCAAAACATTCTAATATTTAAACTTTTTCTTTTAGTTTAAATTTTAAGTTGTGCTTCACAGGTACATATTACATATATATTGTCAATCTTGTACAAAATTCAGTTCCTTATTTTTTTTCCTTCAAATAGTTACATTTTCTAAGAATCTGTGTGTGTGGTTTTGATATGTGTATGATTGCAAATTTTTGAACTCAGAATGTTTTATTATCTACTTTCAGGGAGGTAAGAGCCAACAAGAGTGTGCTCTCCACTGAGGGTAATGAACAAAATGATGATGGTGCAGGAAATTACACCTTGCAAGTGTTGTAATAGGGCGATGTTTTTTTTTTTGTAAAATGTTGTTGTAAATAAATTGTATAATCTAATAAAATTTTGTAAATAAACTGTGTAAATATATGTAGTTACAATAAAAAGTCTGGAATTATAATTTTGTTTCAACTCTTTTCACCTTTGGTACACATTCAATTTATGATTAAGTGAGTTTTTAATCATTTGATGTGGTTTTAGTTTATATGCCTTCAACGTTGAAAGCCGATCTGAAATAGCTGAATAAAAATTGCATAACTGAAAACTTGTCATACTAGACAATTGAAAGGATCAACTCAGAGTTCAGTTTTTGGGTTGATAATTTCGGCTATAGAAATGTGGGGTTTATAGTGAATAAAGGAACATAATGGATAAACACCTTACCTACATACTGGTTTCATAGTCGTAGAAATACGAATACTATTGCATGCAGGATTGAAGGAAAAAAAACTGAAAAGAAATCAAACAGCATACTACAATAAATCTACTTCTATTTCAAAAAATCTTTATGAATTTCCGATTCTGTGTGGGTATTAGCAGTTTAATATTTCTCCATAATACTAACTAGGCAATCTATAACTCAAGAAACCAATTTTAAAATAAATAAAATATTACATCACATTTTTAACTGTGTAACTTATTTCTGTTAAGCAAAAAAAAAAAAAAAAAATATGTTGCTTGCCAATATATAAGAAGTCTATGAATTTTAAGATGTTTAGTTAATCCAAAATCAATGAAGTAATTCTCATTATACACAATTAAATTGCAAATTGTACGAAAAAATTACTTTATATGACTCTCCATGTCAGCTTTAGAAACGTTCTTAAGCTAAAAAAAATAATAATTCATCTTGAAGAATAAAAGGAATAGTTAAAGAATGGAATTTACTTCCTGAATTTGAAGCGAAAATAACAAAGAAACAATAATAAAAAAAAAAAAAAAAAAACCTGCAAACGTACTGATTTTGCACTGCATAACAATACGTGTGCAGGGTGACAAAAGCTGCATACAGACTAATTTTACACTGTCATATCAGTGTATCCTGCCATTGTAATGTCAAGATAATGTGTATGCAGGATTACAATAGCAACCACTTCTTGCATGCAGATTGATTTCACACTGCTATGGCAGCAATTTGATGCTTCAAAGGCAGAGCCCACCCTGACATTCGACTGACATAAGGCTGCATACAACTTGAAAGTCAACATTGGGGCAAGTCGCTGACAGCTCTTAGAGAGTAACATAACATTATTCAGGCAGCATTTAGGCAAGGTGATATTTGCCGACGCGTTAACCTTTATGCAATCCTGAGGCAAGATATTTTGCTTGCTGGGGATAGAATCCTGCTTTGTTCAGAATATTTCAATACATCCCATATTTATAGACAAAAATCCAGCTGTGCTTCACTACGTTATTGTTCAAATTGTGATATTACTGTCTAGCTGCGTATTGCGCGACTGACAGTCAAGATCGTTTCCATTTGAAAAAGGGGTGATAGGTTTAGGAGACGCACTTGCCGGTGCTTTCGCTTCTTACTTCCTGTTGAATGTTACTTCGCATTTCTCCCCTATTTTGAGGAAATCCAAAGAGACCTCAGGCATGCGCAGATGCGAGGAAGGTTTTACGATAAAAGATTAGACAGTAGTAGTGACGGCGCTATCAGATATTCATATTTACCTGTTTGTATGAAAAGTAAATTTCCATTTAAAAGAAAATGTTGCTCTTTTCTGAAGTGTCTCTCTTTCAATGAACAAATCAGTAGTTTGAGCTTCTTTGATGTTTTCGATTCATGTTTACGAAAAATTGATGTTTTTAATTGTTAAAGGTATATTACATAGTTTGTTTGTTAAGTTGCAACAAAAGAATTTTATAGTTGGTAACATTCAACAACATCGACTTCATAATTTTAGGGTTGCCATATACTTGTCCCCAATCGCTTTAAAACAAAATTCAGATTGTCATTCATGTAGAAGGTACACACCGTGCCAAACCAAGTGATGTAACTACTTAAATGGAGGAGTATGAAAACAAGTTCCAGCATCGCTGTATTATATTTTTCATACTAAATTAAAACTATCTTCATTGTTTTTAGTCATGCAAGAGAAAATGGGATTTATATTAATGGTGAATTTCCTATTGAAAACCTGGCAACACGGATAGATTCCAAATCCTGAATCAACATAAGGTTTATGTCTGATATTTTAACAAATTTATACATAAAGTAATGTTGTTTTTCTCTTAAATGATGTATATCTTCTTGGTAGCTGTGCATAGTTGTGTATGCTTTTATTTTATGATTCGATAAAATTTGGAGTTTATTTCTATTAATTTAGTATCCTCTCGTCCCTTCAAAATTTAGGGCGCCATTGGCTGTAATACAATTTCTAAAAATAGTGCCTGCTAGATTTGGACCATGATTGATAGCATTGTATGCTTCATTATCAACTGTGATACTGTCTAACAACTTTTCATAATCTTCGCATGCCTGAGGTCTTCTGATTTCCTAAAAAAAGGGGGTGATAGTGATGAGAGAAAACGGATGTGAGGATTTTTTGTTTTGTTTTTAGGTGGCTATGTTTATTAGACCTGTTGGTTTGCGTTGATGTTCTTTTTTCTTTCTTTTAAATTTATTACCCCCTCCTTATCAGATCAAGGAAAATAAAATAATATCAGAAAAAGCAGAAATTCTGCCGTGGCGCATTTTCTTAATCAAGCTGACACCCTTTTTTTAAATTTAAACCGTTCAACAGTGCAAGGCTTTGCTTTCGATATTGGACGGTATAGTGTAATATTTATACATACAAAATTTTACTCATCTGTATAATTTTTTCATACAGCTCCTGAAAATGCCCTACCAGCTGCAAGTGCAGGAGAAATGTCTACTCCAGAGCAGGGCTGCGGAGTCGGAGGAAAAATGGTCGACTCCGACTCCGACTCCGACTCCGGGATTTTAAAACTTTCGACTCCGACTCCGACTCCGACTCCCGACTCCTGCTTAAAAAAAATTTTTTTTAACCTAAATATGAAGAGGGAAAAACCCTAAACAAAGGGGGGGATAGCAAGCTGGGGTATCCCAGGAGGTCATGAGAGGTCATTATGACCTCTCAAAAAGTTCAATTTTCTCAAGAATTCTCGCAGGTAATTTCACCACATTTACCTTAATTCTCGGAGGGCACTGTGACCTCTCAAAAAGTCCATTTTCTCCAGAGCAATAGACAAGTGCCGCTCTTGTCATTTGACTCCGTACAAAACTAATCCTTTTCTTGTTAAATGGCCAGACTTTATTTTAATGCATTGCATTTTTGATGCAAAGACCCGCCATTTGAAGCCCTTTTTAATGATCCTAGATGCTTAGGATTTGGATATTGGACGCTGAAAATTTGTATCTGTTACTTTCAAAGATATGTTTTCACCTCCATAAAATTTCATCCAAATCGGAGGTGGTCGGAGTCGGAGTCGGAGTCGACATGTTTTTCAGCGACTCCGACTCCGACTCCTTTGGTCCAAAATCAGTCCGACTCCGACTCCGACTCCGCAGCCCTGCTCCAGAGACACCTCCCTCAGCACCTGTCACACCTTCCAGCGCCAAAAGAAGTCGTCCGGAATGGGTGGAAGAGTTCTTCCAAATGAAACGCAACCATGCGGTTGATAGAGAAAGACAGCACCATAGGGAGTGAAGACACCAGGAACGAATGGAATTTAAAAGGAAAAAACAAGAATTAAGAGCGGCAAATAGAGCAGAATTAATTGCTCTTTTTAAAGAAAACGTGGGAAACTCCCCCCCCCCCACTCCTTTATAAAGCATAATTAATCTGAAATTTTCTTAATAAACACAACTTCTTGCATACAGGCAAAATAAAAGCTCGCTATTTTATTCCTCCGATTATTTCTTATGAATAAACACTTTTCATTTTAAGTATTTTAAATGTCCCAGAGACCCACCGTTATTTAAAATTAATATTATTTACGAGGGGAGTTAAAAGAGGCAATTGTTCCCTCCCTTGCTTTACAAAAGTACCATCAGATGTGTTTTCTTGATCTTTTTTTCTTTTAAATACAGCGTATACACACATAGGCCAACAATAGGAAAGGTATTAGCGGGTACCACAACGACGGTGCTCGAATTGAGAATGATAAAAAAAAAAACTGATTAGCGTGTATATTTGTGTACCGTTTAAAAAAAAAAGTCGCTCTCCCCCCTGAAGTAGCGTAGAGTACATGCATCTTCCCTCGACATTCACTTGGCATTTCAGTAATATATGAGAAACAAAAGCTTTTATTTTCACAATAGAAAAGAGATCAAAACATATTCCCCTGGCGTGATTACAAATCGAGCTCAATCCCTCCCAATTATACTAAAACGGTAATGAGTAAAAAGAACAAAGTCGTGCTAGTTTAGAAGTGAGAGCACTTCATTTAAAGTAACATATAAAATTGGAAAGTTTCCAAAATACGAAATTGAAACTCACTAACAAAAGATTTATTTATCAATTTATTTTTTTAACGTAGTATTTAACCTATACTGAGCTATAGAAGCACAAACAGTGTTCAAAAACGTTACTTGTTTAAAATCTCCTACCGCTGTACTTGTGTTACTCATGTTTGGAATCTTCATTGGAAAAAAAAAAGAAGCGGAGAGAAAAGGTTTGAAGGGCCAGGGGGAAAAAAGATGAAAGTGACTTTTTCGTCAATTTTTAGATATTAGCGCTATCTAGGGGCTATGAAGGACTAGTATCATCTGGTAGAACAACAAGGGGAAAAAAAAGATGAGAAGCGACCGAAATGAGCATGAAAACTCGAAAAACTACATAAGGAGCTACGAGAAATCACTTTTTGGTCACTTTCATCTTTCTTCCCCCTGGCCCTTCGTTTGTTTCTATCTCTTTTAAATGGATAAGAACGGCCGATTTCAGATCAGCCTATTATACAGACTCCAGACCCCATATAAGTTAATTCTATTTTGCCAGATACCGAAATCTACCAAAGCAAAGTTGCACATTTTGCATGGTTTGTGTTATAGCATGCGGGGGCGCAATTTGTACTGCTCGGGATGTCTATCAAATTTTCATCTTTTAATCTGTTTGGACTTGATCAATTTTTTTTTTAATTTTATTCGGTCAAAATGCCGCCCCCCCCCCCCTGGCTAGAGCCATTCCTGCCAACCCCTAGCTACGCCACTGAAAGGGAGTGACTTCTGCCAATTCAATCTAAGAAAAATGTTTAGAACCTGATTTTTGAAGAAAATTACGAGGTGTAATTTTCACTGGAAATGTTCATTCACTGGTTGTACTACCATATATCACTGCTACAGTTTTAACATACAATGTATATGAAACCTAGGTTTTCATTATGGTTCAATGTACTCATTCTACTGTCCGAGACTTATTACGAAAAAGTTCACAAAATAGTAACCCTGCTACTATAACCATCTAGTTCAGGCAATGAGTGGGCAAATATTTAAGGTATGATAAATTAAATCTATGACATTAAAATCTGTTCTTCTAAAGCAAAAAATAAAATTTATATTAAAAATTGAGCAGGATGCTTATTTTGAACTAGTAACAAACAACCATCCCATGTAGAGGATGCAAATCCATTTGCAAATTCCATATGAATCTAATGACAGTGAAAAATGTTATTTTAAAAGTTGTTTAAATAATTAGCAATCAGTAATGAATTAACTATTTTAAGAAAACATTCTATGCACTGTATAAACAACTTTTATTTTGTGAAACACAATATTATATTGCAAGTAATTGCATAATTTGCAGGCGTTTATTCACAGCTGATACATTAGGGACCTCCTCATCATCCTCCTCCTCCTTACGTTTTTTTCTTCTTGGATCTTGCTGTACCTCTTCTTCGGCTGCATCATTTGCATTCTGACAGACGTTGCGGAGAACACAGCAAGCCATGACGATAGAAGGAATGTTCACAAAGTCTGTCATATCGATATCAAGCAGTCGGCGAAACCGACCTTTTAACAGCCCAAAGGCTCTCTCGACTGTGCATCGTGTTTTTAGAGTGCAGGTGGTTGTAGTTCCTTTCATTTGCGGTGAGATGGCCGTTGTCTCTGAAAGGAGTCAGCAACTGGCTGCGCAACGGATATGCCGCATCTCCCAGAAGATGGTATGGGTAGGGAACTTTCAATGCCAGGTTTCGTCCCAGGAGAGACTTGCGAAATACCCTGGCATCGTGCACACAACCGGATTCGCCCACATAACAGTCGAGGAATCTCAACCTGTAAATAAAAAATGAAAAGGTTGAAGAATAATACTGCTACAGGAAGGTAAAGGCAATAACTGAACATTTTTTCTGAAGTTGAAAATAAAGTACAATAAGTTAATTCCAAAATTTCCCCCTTGCTAGTAGTTGAATACGTTGTTCATTTTCCCGATTATCTCAAAAACTTATTACTGCAGATACTGCCCAATACTTTCACACAGCAGAAATAATTGCAGTACTGTCATCCCCGCTTAATCGGGTAACGGATAAACGAATACCCCGCTTATACGAATAAATTTTCTCGGAACCGATGCCATAGACACAATGTCAAAGATCGTCGCTTAATCGAATAATATTTCTTGGAACCGACAGTATTCGTTTAAGCGGGGCCAATAGTATATAATTACATACGCACATGCTTATAATTTTTTCACATTGCAGAAAGAAATTTTGGCTACTAGTTCAACTATGCTCATAAGGCTTACAAGCATTTTATTAATTTTCACCCATTTATTTTAAAATATTTCATTTACCAGCATCTTAATTCTTATCCCCTTCCCCTTTTTTTAAACTCTTACAATGTGTGACATCTTTGCTTTTATAGATTGGGGAGTCGAAGCTTTAAAGTATAGGAATTAGAGACTCATTTTTGTCTGCTTCTCTGCCAGGGCTATGGAGTTAGAATGGGACTTAGAGGTACATTCAGATTGATTTTGGAGTAAAGAGGTCTGTTGATATTTCTACAGACATGTGACCCAAATGGGGGGGGGGGGGTTGGAATACTGACATTTCATGGCTGCGTGAACAAACACACAGCACTATTAGTATATTAAACAATTGCAAGCTCACACATAGGTTTTGGTTTTTATTTGGTCCACTATAGTGATTAGTTGCATGAAATATCTGGTACATGTTTGATTTTGCTTGCAATGCCCCATCTTCTGCTTTGTTTTCAGTATTTTACTCAAAAAATACTGAAAAAATCACATGTCTATTTGTATAGTAAAGGTGGTGGAGTCTCATTTTCCCTCCGACTTAACAGCCCCATAATCAATATCTCTTCTTATCACTCAAGTGCTTGGAAAATATTAACTTATGGTTAACTAAAAAGTAGATACAACATGAAAGGAATAAGATGTATCTGAAATATATCTTTGCTATGTGCTGTATGTAAGACAACCAACCATTTATGACAAAAACAATTGCTTATGACATTTTATGCCGACAACAAAGAGTTTATCTTACTTGTTATCAGCCACAGCTTGTAGCACCAAAGATGGATCCCCATGTCTGTTTATGTAGCTTTCAGGATGCTCTTTTGGAAGTTTGATGTTGATGTGGGACCCATCGATGCATCCCAATACATGTGGTACCCCAGCCATTCTTTTGAATCCATGCTGGATGGTTGACAGATCTGTGTGCTCCGGCCATTTAATAATTTCTGGGGCTTTTTGCACAAGTATGGCACAAATCTTCTGAACTGACATCCACAAGGTTTTCGGACAGACATCAAATCTGTCCGATATAGATCTGCAGGATTTAAAAATAATAAAATTTCAAATATTATATAAAATAATATCTCTCGTATGAATACAGTTGAGGCTCCTTGTAACGACCACACGTTATAAAGACCAGTGCGAAAAGCCCCAATTTTATTCCTTATATATACTTGTATAAATTAACCCTCCAGAGGGCGCGGCCGTCATACCAACATGAAAGTTCGCACGTTTTTCTTACATACGCTATAATAAAGCAACTAACTTTCGACGGCTACTGAAAACAGGTCAAAGATAATGAGAAGAATGACAAAAGACAGGAGTTTCGAGCGCCACCAGGACTAAAGGTATAAAACGAAAGTCATCTCTAGTGTATCTCTCACATATGCGCACCCGCTGGAAGGTTAACAATTGAACATTATCTTTTCAAAATTTTAACATTGAAGAAAATTTTATCAGAAACTAGTACTTAAAGTACTAAAAAATGTAATTCAACTATAGTACATAATATAAAGCAGAAAATTATGCAAGCAAATAAATAATGAAAACTGCGTATATATAAATACAATACTGCTTGACCACACAAGAGACAGAAAGGCCGATATCCGGTATGGATGCGTCTATTAGTTTACAACGGATAGCAGGTCAAGCTTTTTCAGTTTGCAATCTGAATGAATTGAAGCATTTTCTTTTCTTTTTGTTGTTTCCATAGAAACTTGTTAGTTTCCACTTATTTTCAACTCAATTAAGACAATATATAGATAAGGTCCTATCATGTGTGCATCAAAATCCCATTGATATTTGTCCCTTGTGCGTTAACTTATATGGAGTTGTCCCAACTTGGTAGCTTGCTGGATTATACGCTTTCGGTAGTCTAACTGTAGTTTCTCAAAAGAAAAAGGCTGAGTAACTGCACTCCTAGACAACGAGCCTGAAATTATGCTATTCATATTATTGAAAATATTGATTTTGATTTACCTGTAACATTCAGGTGTCGCCAAGTACCAAATGACCATGTGCAATTGCTTTCTCAATGGTATGCATGGTCTTCCAGTAGTTGCCACATGAAAATTAGGAGATACCTACAAAATAAAAATATCACTAATCTCAAGATAACACATTAGCATATTGATGTGATGCAAGAAAGAGAAAAGGGAAGGGCAATGTGAACTTTTTTTTTTCCTCCACGAAAAAAAAATCTATTTTTTCTTAATTTGTTTCATAAACCATAATCTTGTTCCTGATCTCTTCAAATTTACAAGCTCAAATATTGTGAAATTAGATTTTCTTTACTATTTAAAAATTAACAAAAATTTTCTTCATGTGTCTGACTATATAAGCATGTACATTTGTACACGATTGGGGCACATTTGAGTGCTTTAAATTAAAATTAACAAAAGCTTAAAAAAATTAAAATTTCAAAGAGTTTATTTTCTCATAAATTGAAAACTCTCTTCTTTCTCCCTATTGATAGACTTGACTCTTTCAAAAATAATTTTTGGACTGGGTATGGAATCGTAAGATTCCAGACTTATCAAAATTTAGAATATCTGATTAATAAATCATCATACACAATGAGGAAACTATGCACTTTTATAAAATTAATTTTAATGGTGCGATATCTAAAGATGTATCAATTGGCTTCATAGCAGAACCATCAGTAAATGCTAGAGATTTAATTCCACATTTTGCTTGAATGACAAAACTCAAATTTTTTCTACCAATTCTTTGAAGCTTTCCAGCTGCTGTTGAAGCTTTTTTCCCCCCATAATATTCAAAAATTTTAAGTTTGGGAAAATTGAGCTGTTCCATGTGTGTGCCCTTTCTCCGCTACAATTTTTATTTTTCCCATTACATGTTATGATTAAAAAAGAGGTATGTCAAGCACAATGAAAGAGAAAAGACTTATAATACATGAGTTTTCACAACTAGATAAATATGAAACACCACATACTATATTTTCAATGAAATCCATCGTAGAAAGATGAACACGAAAATTGCTTTTAAAAACCCTGTCATTCATCCTGCTTACAACTTCTTCATAATATAACTCCGTACGCGGAATTTTATATTTCACTTTCGCAGAAAGCAAAATTTTGTCTTTAGAAGACGAAGATGATGATTCAGTTAGATCAGAATCAGAATCAATATTAGAATCTGATTCAGAACTGCTTAAAAGAAAATTTACCAGAAACTCTGCTTCATCCATGGCGCTAAGAAAATAAAACGGCGCTCGACCGGTCGCGGTGGTGTTTATAAACTCCTTGCGTTCCCGGGATGCACTTGACGTCACAGCCACGACCGGTCACGCCCGCTTCGACCGAAGCTGGATAGTTTCTAAACGCGCCCTTCGTAAATCCTAGCGGACGAAAGAGGGATAAATTTCAGCCAATGAGCATCATCCTTTGCTAAACGCCCAAACACGTGACTTATCTGCCCAGCTAAATTCTGTACCTCAGAACCAGACTAACGTAAGTCCATTTTCGTCATTTTTCAGTAGAGGGGAAAAACGATGTATTCGACAATCGTTTTTCCCCTTTACCGAAAAATGACGAAAAAGGACTTACGTTAGTCTGGTTCTGAGGTACAGAATTTCCTGGGCTGCTTGTGCTTGAGCCCGGGAAGCTCGGGCGTCTACTCTGGACTGAATTTGGGAAGTTCGGGCTTTCCAAATGGCAGGTCTGATAGCTTTGGTAAGAACCCGGGCTTCCCGGGAAGCTCGGGCGCATACTCTGAACACGCCCAAGAGCTTACAAGCAGTCAGCGATCTCCTCTTATTCGCTAAGTAGGCTGTGACGTTTTATCTAACTCGTTTTTCATAGGCAAACGTCACGCTGACGTCACGATGTTTTTGTCAAGAAACGTTCTAATGTAATTCGACTTCCAGTAGCAATTGCAATTTGCGATCGTCTGTTTCACTTGAATTCCTGCCTAAGGCAGGAATTCAAGTGAAACACCATTGCAATCGCTTCGAAGCGATCGCAAATTGCAATCGCTACTGGAAGTCGAATTACATTAGAACGTTTCTTGACAAAAACATCGTGACGTTTGCCTATGAAAAACGAGGTAGATAAAACGTCACAGCCTACTTGGCGAATAAGAGGAGATCGCTGACTGCTTGTGAGCTCCTATTGGCTCCGCCCGTTGTGACGTCAGTGCCAAGTTAAGTTGCATTCTAGCGATTGCAACTTGCCCAAATTTGGGAATTTGCGATTGCATTGGTGAGTTGCGATCGTCCGTGTTTCACTTGAATTCCTGCCTAGATCAGCTGAACTACAGGACTTTTATTAATCATTTTCTGGGGTAATATAAAATTATAAAGCTTTATGGCAAGATGTTGTTTTAAAAGCTTTGATTACAAATTAAGAAAAAGAGTTTTAAATAAAATAAGAAGAAGAAACTAATTACTTTTGTGCAGAAATTGTGAAATATAAATCCAATGTTAATTAAGCTCAAATACGCAGGGATGCTGCAGACACGTGTTTCGACGTTACAAGGAACGCCTTTTATCGGATGTCTGTGCATCCGTAAGCTCACAATTTTTTTTGCATTGAAAAGGCGTTCCATGTAACGTCGAAACACGTGTCTGCAGTATCCCTGCGTATTTGTGCTTAATTAACTTTTGATTTATATTTCACAAAATAAGAAGTGTTTTTTGTTGTGAAAAACAAAGCAAGTAGACTTTTTTGTAAAAATTTAAGATATATATTAATATAATATTCATTAATTTGAACTAATGAATGTTATTTTGTTCGTTTTTAGATTGTTCATGTACTTTTTACACATGATATTATCGTTTTAGTGATAACTTAGAGGTATGTGTGAGTATTATTGATACTTTTTAGTTATTGTAAATACTATAGCATTGATTTATCGGTTCTTCGGATTATCAGTGGTTGCTTATCCGTAGTTGCCGTGCCATCCAATTTTCCGCGGATAATCTCGAGTTCACTGTGCAGGTTTTCCTTATAATATTAGCAAAGTATGGGATAAAGGTAAGCTAACCAACCTTTTCGATGATGGCTTCTCTTAATTAATAATTTATATTAATATTTTTGTTAAAAAAATTTTATGAATAAAATGACACCAAAATGGTAAAGATGGATTTGGTACAAAATTTTGCACGCTCAGTTAGAATGTTCGAAAATAACAAAAAAATCTTATGTTATGATGGCAAAGGTGACTTTTTTCATCAATTGTTGGATCGCAGTATACTTTAGTACTGAGTGTAAGAATTACCTTCCAGATTCTGAAAAGAGCTTTACTTTTAAATTTTTTTAATGTAAAGTTCGTATCTGGCCAATTTTTGGTCAATCTCATTGTGGGAATGACAGCAGACTGATGTCATCGCCACATTAAGACTAGCTGCAAAAGACAAGGGCAGGTCCAGCTTTTAATTCAGGAGGGGGTCATTTTCGGAAAAGGAAGGTCAAAGTGCAAGTTTTGTGCGAAAATAGTGGGTATTTTGTGATTTTATTGAAATATAAGTGCCATATTTCGATAAAATCACAAGAGTAGTAAAATTACAATGTAGTTTTGGGCTATATTTGGTCGGTTAAGGGAGGGGTCATGACCCCATGATCTTCTCTCTGGATCCGCGTCTGTTGCAAGGGCATAATCAATTCCACTGATATATATGTCAATGAGTGCCCGCAGAAGCAATGTCTTACCCTTTCTACAAAAGTATAGGTCCTGTACGCTTCTAGCCTGATTTTAGCTCTCATTGCTCAAAATTGGTAAGACATCTATTTATCAAATAATAAAAATAAATAAATAAATAGTAAATATATAAAATAAATAAGTAAAAAATTAAATAAATAAGAAAACTGAAGTGGTTGATAAGCAATCCGATTTTCCGAATACTACTGAACTACAGGGTGGTTATAAATTAACAGGAGGTGTTTGGAGCCCTCTAGCTCGCGAACTACTGGGCGAAACATTGCCAAATTTCGTGAGCGGGCATATTAGACCATGGGATTTTGATTTCTGGAATAAAAAAAAAAAAAATAGTTTTAAAAATCACCACCAGGGGGAAATTTGGCGCTGTAAAAGTGTATTACACTGAATATCGCGAATTAAACTTGAAAAGATGCTGTATAAATCAATTTCGCCAAGCAAAAATGATTGTGCTTTGCAAATGAGGTTTAATATGATCGCCGTTGAATTTTCTATTTAAAAAAAAAAATCACCAAACAAAATAGCGGTCCATTTAACCAAATAGAATTCAATAATTTGCATAAACGCGTTGCGTTTAGCGATCATCTGTAAAATGACGGACTGGGAGCATTCTTATCAAGAAATCCATTCTGATATGTTACGAGCTGCCGTAGAAAATGTTGTGCATCGTATGCAGTTCTTACAACTTTACAATGGCGATCATATCGAACCACATTTGTGACAAAAAAAGTCATTTTTGCAAATAAAATGGATGCATATTTTGTCAGTAGCAATTAATTCTTCGATAATCAGAATAATACACTTTTACAGCGCCAAATTTCTCCCTGGTGGTGATTTTTCAAACTAATTTTTTTTATTCATGAAATCAAAATCCCATGGTCTAATATGCACGCTCACGAAATTCGGCAATATTTCGCCCAGTAGTTCGCGAGCTATAGGGCTCTAAACACCTTAATTTATAACCACCCTGTATATGTCAAAATTGAATGTGCTGGGTTTTTACTGAACAGGTACATTTGTAAGGATAAGAAATGTGTTTAAAATTCCAAAACTTTCTAGAAATTGTGGTTGTAGTTGCAAGGGAGCAGTGGCAGTAACCCCGAAAACCCCAGCGTCGTAATGGGGTGGGTGGCGCACGAGGTTTGGGGGCTCACTATCCAGGAAAATAGCACTATGAGTTACACGGTAAAAATATTTTTTACAGTTTAAAAGTAAGTTGCTGCACGCCCTTACAAATTTTACGGGGGGGGGGGTGGGGGGGGGGCAGCTAGTCTATGTATACGCTATACTGCAAGGGAGCAAAAAAGTTTAAAACAAACTGCAAAAATTGATGTGCACTGGCAAGCGAAAATAACGACTATTTACGAGGATGAAATCATATTTTTTTCTCTTGTAAAATAACTGTATGTTCATAGAATATTTTTTATTCATATATTACATTTATACTCAAAGAAATTGTCTTAATTAAGCAGCACATTTTCTGTGTTATTCAGTCAATGTCGGATTAACGGAGAGGGGGGGGAGTGAACCAGGGGCGGAAAATTCTGCGGGAGGGAGAAAATTCACCCCATTTGTGTCCTTTTTCGTTGAAACTAGAAGAAAAAAAAACTTGAAGAAAAATGGATAAAGGCGGCAGTACCAGTTGTTTTACTCAAAACGTTTTCAGTAGATGGCGCCACCAAAAGATGCCATTCCCGAAATGAAATGGCTGTGGATGCGCAACATGCTATTTTGATGTGTTGTATCCTCCTCGTAGGCAACAATAGCTCAATCCATTTGATTAATTGAAACAGTTTTAAGCATATATTTAGGGCCTGATTACCGCACAAGCCAACTAGGCCTGCGCTTTGATCCTCATCTTCCTAAGGGGGTCCGAAAATTTTAAAACATTAGCATAACATCAAGGAATCATGTATTTTTTAGAAAATAATAAAGAATTACTTTTTATTGATTGGAAAAACTCTTTTGATACTTTTAGTTTTCATGTATTTTGAAGAAAATAATAAAGAATTCATTTTTATTGATTGGAAAAACTCTTTTGATACTTTTAGTATTTCTCTTATTTAGCTGGTATGTTATTGAGTAAGAAAGTTTTATTTCTTCAGAACGTCATGTAAAGTTTAGTACAGTTGTTAGTTTTTTCCCCCTCTTTTTTTCCCCATAAATAAACCGACTATAATGAGGCTAGAAAGATTAAAAACAAAAAGTTTGATAAATGGCCTATTTTTACTTCTGAATATTTTTGAGTGGAAAGGGGGGGGGGGGAGGTAATATATGCTCTTCACTATCTAATTGAGCTATAAAGTATTAATTTATAAAATGTATGTAAAAAGCAGCGGCGTGTTAAATATTTACAAACAGTGCGACTGTGCGCAGGTCCCCACGACATTTTATATAAGAGCCTCGCAAGCAGGGCGGCTTCCCAGTGCAGGGCAGCTTCACAGGGACCCACGTTTAGGGGAGCCAACGCAGACACTAATACTTTTATTGCAGACCGTTTTCTTTTTTAAAACGTCTTTTTAAACTAGCTTGACCTAATTCAAGACCCTATTGGAACGAGCGTCATCAAACTCATAGATTAAAAGTTAATTTTTAAACCTTCAATTCCAAAATACTTCTGAAGAACAGTACCCATATCCTTCCTGTTCTGAAATTGCATTTTGAAAATTCAATATTGAATAGTTTATTAGAGCAGCCCAAGTACCTAGCCGTTTTCTTAACGTTATGAAAGATAATCAGGATAAGAAGTATTTTAATTTTAAAATCTTCCAGGAGAGGGGCAAGGGCACCCAAACTGCCATTTTTTTTTATAAGGTCATGACATACAATTAAAATTTTTCCGATTTTAATTTTGAAAAAATCTGTTTGTTGGGCCCAGTATATATTTGCACTTTATTCTCAGAATTTTTGAACTTAGGCTTTCAATTGTGGTCATAAGGTAACATCAAAGTATCAGAATATGAAGTATCGGATTTCTGAAAAAAAATTTTGTTTCAGAAAAATAATGATTTATACATCCTGCAGGCATGACTGTACGGTCACATCCACAATACTTAAAAATAATTAGTTTTCAAGTACAAAAATTTTTTTAGAACGTTGATATTTCCATTTTATGATACGTAATAGTTCCTTATATTCACAATTGAAAGTCAAATTTTAAAATTCTAGTTGAAGAAAGTGCAGTTGCATAAAGATGTCATATTCATGCAAGCAGCAGTCTAGTAAAAGAAGAAGAGAGAAAAGTTTTGTGTTTGAAGAGGATTTACTTGTGTTCCCCAAAGCAGAATACTTAGTGATGTTCTGCAACGCAAAATTATTTGTCCAAAATTGTTCTGCAAGATAGATTTATGCATTATGCACATGTTGTTTACATAGATTTTCAAAAAGCTTTCGATAAGGTACCGCATGTAGCACTACTCAGCAAATTAGCTGGTATAGGGGTAGGAGGTAAAATTCTAGTTTGGGTTAGGAATTGGCTGACAGGAAGGAAACAAAGAGTAGTTGTTAGGGGTAACTATTCTAAATGGAGTGAGGTTTTAAGTGGGGTTCCCCAAGGATCAGTTTTAGGTCCCCTTTTGTTTATTATTTTTATGAATGACATTCATGAAAATGTTTCTGGAAACATGAATTGTTTTGCCGATGATGTCAAACTTATGGGGGTTGTAGAAAATGACGAGCAAATAAATCAGCTGCAACAGGATTTGGATCATATTACTAAATGGGCAGACAAGTGGGGTATGGCAGTTAATGTTGGGAAATGTCAAGTGCTGCATTTCGGTCATGGAAATAAGCATACAAGCTATTATTTACAGGGTTCAGTCATTAGTAGGGCAGATAATGTTATGGATCTAGGTGTCTTAATAAATCAGGATTTCAAGTCCAGTCAACAGTGCAGCATAGCTAGTAACAAAGCCAATAGGATGCTTGGGTTTATTAAAAGATCTATTTCAAACAAATCTAAGAAGGTTCTTCTGCCTCTATATAGAAGTTTGGTAAGACCTCATTTGGAGTATGCTGTTCAGTTTTGGTCTCCTTATCTGAAGAAAGACATTAATTTATTGGAAAGGGTACAAAGAAGGGCTACAAGGTTAGTAAATGGATTTTCTAATTTAGACTATGATTCCAGACTTAGAATGCTTAATATGTATAGTCTTGAGCAAAGGAGAACCAGAGGGGACATGATTCAGTTATTTAAATTTATTAAAATGAATGATGTTGCAGGGTTGGAGTTTTGCAAGGAAAGCAGGACAAGGGGTCATTGTTTTAAGCTGTTTAAACCTCAGGCGAACCTGGAAATTCGAAAAAATTACTATTTTAGCAGGGTAGTGGGAACTTGGAACAGCTTACCGGAAGAGGCGGTAAAGAGCAATGGAGTAGATGGCTTTAAGAGGGCCATTGATCTTCATTGGGGTCTTTAATTTGACTAGGACCAGCCAAGTTGGGCCCTGAGCCTGCTGCTGGTCGCCACATTTGTATTTGTATTTGTATTTGTATTATATATTTACCGTCAAAATGTTACCAAAAAGTGTTTTCTTATTTTTTCATATAATGTACTGCAATTTAGAATTTAATGAAACGCAACCAAATTGAAAAAAAAAAATATATATTGAAATATATATATATATATATATATATATATATATATTTATATATATGGGTCATTCCAGCGAAAATGGTACAAATCATGTCTGAAACTCTTTACTTATATTAAGATTATCAATTTAAATAATTTACACCAACTAATCATATTTTTTTTATTGAGTTTCAATTTATTTGTGTATAATGAAGTGAAAATAACTAATACATGACTCATTTATGGAAGGATATTAAATATTTTGATCACTTTGTGTAACAGAGTGGAAAAATAAGCCTTTAAAATACCTTCATAATCACAAAGAAAAGTTAGAATCACAGAACAAGCATAAAGGGGAATAAACAGCCTAAAACTGTAAGTCTGTCTGCAATTTCAAGAAAAAAATTTTTTTTTTCATCATGAAATCGACTGTAACAGAGTGGATATCCAACAGTTCAAATTTTATTTTATTTCCAAAAGGCTTCTAACAGAGTGGACAATTCGAAACATAGAAAAACTAGGGACATGAATAAATAATAGTGTTTTTTGGGGAAATTTTTTTTCATTTGCGTAATAAACTGCAGAAATGGTGTTAGAAGCATCTTTTGGGCACTGCAGTGTCATTTATTTTGTTGTTACATTTCAGTTTAATTATCAGTCACATTTAAAATTATAGCAATTTGAAGCTGGGACATGTCATTTTCTCCTTCTTCTGACAAAGATAATTTTTGTTGTGTCCTTTCTAAATGGGTTATACCTAATCAATTGATACTTGATGGCACAAAATTAAATGGAGAACCAATAAAAAATACACTTAATGGGTGGGAGTTATTAAAATTGATTTTAAAAAATTCTAAAGTCTCGGACATGATTTGTACCATTTTCGTTGGGCTGTGTTTGTGTGTGTGTGTGTGTGTTTTTTTTTTTTTAGTTCCCTTATGTAACACACGTAATGTCAATCAGACAGTTTCGCATATACAATGGAGATTGCTCGCGGATTGTCCAAATTTCAATCATATTCGTTTCAACTTCTTTAATCATTTTCATCCTTCTTTGAAAGACTTGTTAGGGAAATTGTTATTTCTTCCGCAGATTGGATTTCTGTTGAAAGTTTCAAGTCATAAAAAATCACCAGAAGAGAAAAAGTTGTAGTACCTCCTTCTTTGGGCCATACCAAATTTACTCATAGACATCTGTTTTGCCATGAACTAGTTCCCTTATGCAACACATGTAATGTCAATCAGACAGTATTGCATATACAATGGAGATTGCCTCGCGATTGTACAAATTTCAATCATATTCGTTTCAGATTCTTTAATCATTTTCATATTTCTTTGAAAGACTTGTTAGGGAAATTGTTCCTTCTTCAGCAGATTGGATTTCTGTTTTTTACTATTCAAAATTTAAAACTTCATTGATGTGTTGATTTCAGCAAAAACGTTCTTAATTCTACAGGCTCTTTCTTCAAACATTTTCATTTTGAAACCTTTACTTTTAAACAATTGTTTAGCTAAGTATAGCCTATTAAGGCTTTTATGCCAAAAATCCAACCAAATCAACTTAATTTTATAATCCTATGGTAAAGACAATAATTATTTTTAAAATTTGTTTCATTTTTCTATGAAGAGTTTGAATTAGAAAGATTTCATAAGTTTGCAAATACTTCTTACTTTATTTTTATTAATTCATACTTTAAATGCTTTAGTTTGACAAATATATTTACAATTATGCTATTAATGCTTACTATATGGGCGATTCTCTGTAAACTCGTCATTTTTCACACGAAATCTGTCCGGGCAAGGCTTTTTTAAATATTCGTATAATTATAATACTATTGCTCAGAAAATGAATTTATTACTTTGATTTGAAAGAGGGCCAATTGAAGTTTGTGTTTTTCTGATAAATCATGATAAGGGGTAAGTCCCCCGCCTAGTATAACTAGGCAGGGGACTGTGCCAGGTGACCGTGTTTTTGCTCTTTGTTGCGTAATATCTGCAAAACTATTGGAACATAATTAGTTACGAGACTACCTATCAATTTAGGCACAAATCGTGGACATAATAACTAATATGTTTTATCATTAAATTAATTGACATTAATAAAATCACTTCCCAGAGGACTGTTTTCGCAACGACCCTGATGCATATTTTCATCACAAATGTGGCTCTCAAACTAAGCAAAATAGCGTTTCAACAGGGTTCTCGGCGATTTCGGCAAATTCACACTGATTACTTTAAACTTCATGCCAAAAAGAATTTGCAAAAGTTATAAATTTTTCGTGTTACAGCTTTGAATTTGTTGCAGGGGACTGTTTGAAAAAACTCCGGACAGAATTTACATGACAATTTTAAGTTTTAGAAATACGTAATTATACCTTATTTCATAAGAAAAATATAGCTTCATTATTCTATTTTTAGATATTAATTGCCAAATTTATGTAGTGTTAATAGGTTTTTTGAAACACTATCTTTAACAATTAGACTATGGGATTGGGACAGCCAGGGGACTGTGTTTTTGGCACTTAGATAATTTCTAGAAAAAAAAAAATTAAATTGTTATCACTCCAAATACAATTGGGCCACAAAGTATTAATGCTTTACTTGTATTAAGAGCAATAATTACTTTATTGCATTTTATTATTTTTAAAATACTCGGTCCGGACAGCGAATTACCAGTTTACAGAGAATCGCCCATATATATACTTCATCATCGGTTCAGAAATTCAGTTCAAAAAACTCAAGTTCAAAAAGTTCAAGCTCGGCATTGGGACGTTAACTAATTTCCGGATCGCAGAACAAATGTTAAAAAACATTTTTCCGATTGAGGAGGGGGGGGGGGGGGTTGGACTACACTTATTTTCCTCATTATAGCCTGAAGTTATTTGTTTCAAACATAATTACTTCTTCCCCGCGATTATCTCAAGCGGAAAAGTTGTTTTAAAATAATTTGAATGACTATTTTTAGTTCAAGCTCCGTCAGAAATTCTGCGGCTAAAATGTGAAATTCCGAAAAACTTGAAAGGAGACTCCACCTCGCGTTTCTCTTACGCGAAAAAATTGTTTTAAGCATCATTTGAATAAATAATTTTCACTGCGAGTTCCGTAAGTGCAATTCTGCAGCAATATGTGGAATGCCCCAGAACTTTAAACAAAGCTTTGCCTCCACGATTCTCTCACCGGAAAAATTGTTTTTAATACAATCTGAATAACTAATTTGCGGTCAAAATGAGAAGGCCCGCAGAACTACAGACGTAGCTTGTGTCCCCTCGATTTAGTGGCGTAGCAAGAGCAAAATTAAGACTGGGCGAATAAATTTTGCGAGGCCCCGAAACCCCCTCCCCTTTTTGAGATTGATTCCAGTTCAAGTTATTCAACTATTTTGTGTATTAATATCAAAAAATAATTAAAACAGAAAACCTTCTCGTATTTGTTGTCAATCATAAAAATTATAATACTATACATTTTTAAAGATATTTGAGGTAAAAACGCTCAACATGAAATAATTACATACATTTTGGGATAGTTTGAATTACTTTGAAATGCTTGATATATTTAATTTTTTGTCACAATATTTTGATGAGCTATGAAATAAACTTATACCTTATAAAACTGCAAATAAATTTTTATTCACTCTAAATTTTAATTATTTTACGCTGTAAAAGATCGACTGTGCATTAAGTGGTTTGATGTTGCACCCAATAGTGTAGCTTTTTTGGCACAGTTGATTTTTTCAGAAGAAAAAAACAGAGTTAAAACGAAGAAATTCTACTAATTGATCAAAAATTCATCTTTGCAAAATTAGCATCTTCAAATACCAGTGAATGAATAAAAGGGGGGAGGGGTATATTTTCAACCGTGTGTAAATGGTGTGTGCTGGGCTTGGTTTAGAAATTTTGGGATAGTAGCCCATCCAATTTGCAGAATTTACTTTGCTGGTACAATTTGAGGAAAAAATTATTGAGTTACAACTGTTTTTTTTTAAATCAGTTCACTAACATGGCAATAGGCTGCGGTGTCATTCAATCTTTATTTCATTCATGATACATACACATTACAACTATTCACGTAGGGTACAATCTAAACTTCACTGACAATTAATTCAAATAAAAAGTTATAGTTATTTTCCTGCGTTCTGTTGATGAGTATATTCAGAAAAAACATTTCCAAGTGCTTTAAAATATTAATGAAAAATCTTTAGGAGTCCCCTGAACAAGAGGGGGGGGGGGGTCTAATAGGCTTATTGGTAAATCAGGTTCTGGGTATAAGAAAAGGGGTTAGATACATCAAAAGCCATCAATGCACTCATGCTTTAGATTCTAGTTGAGCTCAGGAGCCTTCTGGCATCAGCCTGCAAAATTATTGGTGAAAAAATTGACCAACAAAGGGGCCGCTTGGACGGTAAAGATCGATGAACTTGTCAGCATAAGCGTTGCGTGACCAAAAGTTTCTTATTTTGGAGGGGGGGGGGGGAGTATGACTTGAATTTCAGGAATTCAGGAGGAGCTCATCCTACCCCCCCCCCCCCCTTCTCACAAAGACTCCCAGATTTTGTGCAAGAAAAAACATTCTACTTCTACAATGAATTGCATGTACAGGTTATTTAATATTTTTGTTTCCAGTTACCACCAGGGCTGGATTGAGTTTTGACGTTGTCCTAAGATATTACAGGCATCTTCTGTGGTCTAAACAACTTATTCGGTTGCAAAACAGACCATTTTCCCAATTTCTGTGTCTTTTGCGCTTATGCGAAACCACCCTGGTTTTTTGCTTTCTTCAATGCTCAATGCGGCGTGATGGGTGTCAAAATAGTGATAGTGATGCAATGACCTCTTTTTAGGGGGTGTGGAGGAGACTATCTCCAATTTCAGGGGCTCGGGGAAAATTTTGGTAACTGAGGCTACAAAAATATAAGGAAAATAGAAGCGAGCAAAAACCCTCAAAAGTTATACATTCGATCAAAATAAAAATGGCTTGTTGTTCCATAAATTATTGGCATAAATCGATAAGAAGTAAGAGCGAGAGAGAAGAGGGAGAATACGATGTCTGAAAAATTGCTAATATTTAACATAGTTATTTTGAGAGTAAAATTAACAATTCCATGGGATCTAGCGATTAGGTCACTGCCTTTGATTTTAGTGACCAAACTCTGTATTCAATCTAGTGTGGGAAGAAATATATCGATTTTTCCGAAAGAAAAAGTAAAAAGGCAAACTTACTAGTCAAACTTACAATTTCAGCTATTGGCTAAATCAATTTTAACTATTTGGGGCCCCCCAAAAAGCAGGGGTCCAAGACCAATCCTCTCGGTCCTTTTTTTAAATTAGGCCCAGAGGGTTAAAAAAAAATGCTTCGTTTAGTTATAGTTGGTAATTTCTAAAACCAATATATCAGTATTTTCGATTTTAGTGTTTTGGGGGGCTCTATGCCCCTATGGCATCGCCTTTGAAAAAAAAAAAAAATAGTAACACATTATTCCCTTTGTCGGATATGGGGACCCCAGATGCTCTTTAATTAAATGCAGATAAAGATGCAGCCAAAACTGTGGACAGTGAATTAGAAAACGCGCCAAAAGTTCGAAAAAACTTGGATCGGAAAGAAGTTCGAAGCAAGGCCCCTTCGTTTTTTTTTTTTTTTTTCTTAATTTTTGACGAGTAAAAATAGTGTTTTCAACTGAATAATTCGGAAATACTTTGCAAAATTTTGTCACGGAATAAAGTTTGAATGGAGAAAAATTCGAGGCAAAGTGGAAATGCTAGGCCCCGGGAAGCGCGAGGCCCTGGGCGGTCGCCCGATTCGCCCACCCCTTGCTACGCCTCTGATAAAATGTTATATTGTTTGGACGCTTCCAACTTTTATTAAAGTAAATGAAGGCGTTATTTTTTCTCCTTTGTTGTAATTTATAAATAGGGCCGTTGCTGCACCCAAAAAACTGAAGCGGGAAGGGGTATTTCGTAGTAAAGCAATTTTTTTTCTCCCGTATATGGAGAGAAAATATCCAGCTTGTGTTTGCAGGGGCCATTTTATTAACCGCAAAATCAATTCTCTTGATCAGTGTGCTCATATGCACACAAATCAGGAGAATTTTGGTGTATTATGAGAAGAAAGAGAATTTCCAATGCAAACCTAGTGGTAAGTTTTCATGCTAATATTGTCTTTCTCTCCTTTCATTCGCTTAGAAATAAGTGCGAGCGCTTGTGTGTGTGTGTGTGTGTGTGTGGGCGCTCGGAAAATGTTTTGAAGTTATACTTATAAAGGCGCAATTTATACGATTTTCGGCGATGAAAGGAGAAAAAGGGAGGTTCAGGGACTTTGATGAACGGTTAGAGCTGGTTGATTACCGCAATTTTCGAAATTAAAGTTCTAAAATCGAAATTTTAGAGTAGGTTTGCAATAGTGTAGAAGAGGAGAGGAGCTGTACCGTTCTCCTGGAAAGGTTCCGAAATTCAAGTTCTAAAAACGCAATTATGGGGCATTTTTTGATGACATTAGGGGAAAAGACAAGGGTTTGGGACCCTTCCGCGGATTTTTTTCGAAAAAAAAAAAAAAAAATCTAAATACATAATGCTAGGCCCAATTTGATAATTTTTTTTTCAAGATTGAAGCTCTTTAAGGATGATGGGGAGGGGTATCGGCGGCACATGTTTGAGGGGGGGGGGAGGGTGCAGTCTACACAGTTCCTTCCTTGTATTTTCCACTGATTAAATATAAATAATATTCATTTATTTTTAGTTGTTTTATTTATTTATGCAGAAAAAGGTAATAAAAAAGACTAGCATTCAATAAAGTTATATAAGCCATGCAAGTCATGCTGAAAAATTATTTTTTATTTGGTCAAAAAAAATGTACCCTTTTTTTACAATTTTTTACGAACCTCAAGTCTTATTTTAAATAACAAAAAATAGCAACATTAATTATTGTTGTAATTATGTTTATAAAAGCATCCCGCGTTAATATATTTTACTATTTGCCGAAAGACCATTTTCTGATACCTAAACAGCAAAAAGAGAGCTGCATTCCTACACTTACTGCTTATCTGGAACTCAGCTTGATAAATCATTTCTTTTGTTTGAGAGTTTGATAATTTTAACTCAACTTCTAGTTTCGTATTGTTTTGCACCTACCTATTGCGTGTGGGAAAGGCCCGTAATGCGTTTTTCTCGGTGTTTTTAAAAACTGAAACGCAATTTTTTACGGGTTTATAACTTCAAATAATTTAAGTATGAACGAGATCTTTTTTTAAAACTAATAAATATGTTTCCTTTGGGAACTCATTAGGCTAAAATGATAACGTTTTCTAGTGAACAATCAACACCACGTGAACGATAAAGTAAGTCTCGAAGTTCAAAGTGGGTGGATAAGAGTAATTGCTAGTTAGTAAAATGAAATGTCAAATTCACTTGAAAAAAATTCTGGGACTGAATAAAATTCTTTAATCATGTGGCTATAATATTTTGTAGGACTTAATTTTATAATCGAAACCTATAGCTCAGTTGTATCTGGTAAGAATGTTTCGCTTTTACTCTTGGTGTTAAAATATTAAATTATTCAATATCATATGTATGTAAAAAATATTGTTATTTCTGCTATATCAAAATGTTGTTTTAATTCATATCGACTGACTCATTAATACTTAGTCGTTCAGGACATACTTGTTATTCCTAGTTAGTTCTGCTTATTTGTATGTAATGTGGAAAAAATAACTAAAATGAATGGCTCCTATTTATTAATACACTGCAATGAAATTTAACAGTAATTTTACTTTCTATACTGTCTTCCTCAAAAACTGCAGAGCAATGTGTTATTTTTTTATGAAGTTAGTAAATAAAAAAAATAATATATCTATCTATATTTGAGTAGTTTAGGTAGTCAGAAAATTAAGCCCTTAAATAAGCAGACTTACTATTTATTACGGGGAAAAAACGTGTTTTGTAAAAAAAAAATTACATAAATAAAAAAACGAATAGTTCAGACTTCAAGAGAGTAAAAAAAATCGAAACAATTCACATCATTTCTTGACACGGAATTGGTCCACTGTCTTCTGGCTCAAACATGTGTGTCATTTGAATTAAGTACTGTCACTTAAACGCTGTATCTTTAATAGATCAAAACGAAATAGGAATTCGTAGTTAACTTATAGTTACGTTTTTTTTCTATAATAATTTAAACTTAGCTGAGTTAACATATTGTTTTTAAGGCTGTGAATTTGATCCGGATTATCCGGCGATCCGGATAAACTAAGAGCCGTATAAGTGAGGCTCTACTGTTCTGAACTGTTAAGTTTTCAAATCTATTTCAAACCTCTGCAATTAAAAAAAAAAAAAAAGAGCTTGCCAAATAGGGGCGAAGTACTTATTACGGACAGTGAAACACTAATTGCAATAATATCAAGAAAAAGAGTTACTTATGAAGACCAGAATTAAAATAATAATAATAATAATAATAATAATGTTTTTAAAAAATAAAATAGAATAAAAGTCATTTAAAAAAAGAGTAGGGGAGGGAAATGGGATAAAAAAGGATATTATACTCAAAATGCTCTTTCAGAACCATAAATTACTATGGAATTAATAGGTGCAAGTTCTGTTAGATATACCATGATTAATAATAATAATAACAATAATTATAAAGAATTATAATATGAAGTTCTTATAATAAAAAGAAGGGACCAACGAAAAACAGAGGATTTGCTATTTGACAAAGTAGTATGTATATTAATGTTGATGCTTCTATTAAGAGACAAAAAAAGTGCATTAATGAAAATAAACTGGGTTAGAAGTCCCAAGTAGCATCAACTAATCGGACTTTGCTCGGCCGATCATCGAGCTCCTCGTAAAACGTAAACTGATCCCGTAACGCACGATGACATCGCTCCGATCAGTATCCGAGCACGGTTTTCGATGAGCTACTTTTCATCGGAAAGCGATGTCCTTCCGATCAACTTTCCCGATGAAAATAAGCCGAGCATCCAAAATTGATCCTAAATTCATCGGCACGGGACTGCACTGCTCGTAAATTGATCCAAATCTCATCGTATTTTGAGTAAAACTCATCGGATTTTGCTGCTCGGATTCTGCTTAGCCGATGAGACATATTGGAACAATTCCCGATGAGAACTGATTGAATCCGATCATCGACCGATGATAATTTCATCGGGTTTCGATGAATGGCCGATCATCGGCCGATGAGATAATGCTGCCAGGGGTAATACTAAATTAAATGAGCATATCTGTTATTAAGGCGCACGAGTCGATGTCTATATAACTTAAATGAAACATAAACTTTATTCAATATCAGTATTTTAAAGACATTTTTGCTGATTACAATATTGGTTCAAACTTTGCCTCTCAACTTTTCGTTACAAACTAACAAAGAATGTGTCATTTCTTTCTTCGAGAGAATCTTCTCAAAAGATTTTCTCGAAAGACTATCTGTTTTGTTATTTTTTGATTTTTCAGGGTGTAGTTTAAAAAGTATGGTTTGACTATGAAAAACGTAGGGAAGGGTCATGAAAAGTGAGGTTTGTGTAGTGGATCAGCGGTATAGTAGGAACTGTGTGGATATAGAAAGAGTAGGTTTTGAGACGGCTTTATAATTTTTTATTTTTTCAGGAAGGGTCAAAGGGTATACTTACTGCAAATTGTACCGCAAACAGCCAAAAATATGTCCAATTTTATGTAAATACATTAATTTCTCAAAGCCAAGGGGGGGGGGGCAACTGCAACCTCTGGCCCTCTTGAAACGTTTTAAGTTTTCGAATAATGTCTTTCCTGGTAGTGCATATGTGCAAACTTATTTTTGAATAGCTGGAGAAAAAGTATCTGGTAGGGAAATTTCAGTTCAGTTTACTTCCTCAGGAATTCCCAATAGACATTTAATACAGGATGAGTTAATTGGAATTCAGTTGGAATCAGTGCAAAATATTCACTGTAACCTGGGTTCACTAAATAAAGGTTCGAATTTTTCTCCCCGTCTTGATCTTTTTCTATTATATACAGTAGCGTCACTACGGGGGGGGGGGGTCAGTCTACTATGGGAGACATTCAAACTGTATCTTAGAGTTTATGAAATATACACTGCTCGACATTGAAAATGCAACACCAAGAAGGAGTGGTCAGAAATTGATGAAATTTGGTAAGAAGACAGAGACAGCATGGAACAATAAGTGATATTTATTTCAAAATAAATAAGCAAAATTTAGAGCGAGGACGGCGTCGGCTCAGTAAGAAGTAGGACCACCGCGGACAGCGATGCACGAAGAAACACGTCTAGGCATGGAGTCAATAAGCCTGCGGATGGTGTCCTGAGGGATGGCACTCCATTCCCTTTTAACCATTTGCCACAGTTCATCCTCTGAACGAGGCAGTGGCAGGTTCTGCAAACGGCGTCCAATCACGTCCCACACATGTTCGATTGGTGACAAGTCAGGAGAGTATGGTGGCTAGGAAAGCATCTGTACACCTCGTAGAGCATGTTGGCTGATTCGAGCACTGTGAGGCCGGGCGTTATCCTGTTGAAAAATTGCATTTGGCAGACCCTGAAGGTAGGGGATTGCCACCGGCCGCAGTACATTATCTACATATCGTTGGGCCATCATAGTGCCCCGAATACGAACTAGAGGTGATACGGAATTGTATGCAATAGCGCCCCAAACCATTATGCCACGTTGTCGCGCTGTGGGGCGTTCCACAGTTACTGCCGGATTCGATCTTTCTGCACGTCGACGCCACACACGTATGCGATGACTATCGCTGGACAAACAGAAGCGGAATTCATCTGAGAACACTACAGTTTGCCATTCTGCCATCCACGTCTCTCTGGTCCGGCACCATTCCAAACGTTGGAGTCTGTGCTATGAGGTCAATGGCAGTCTTCTTAGCGGGCGCCGTGATTGCAGGCCACGTGCAACCAGTCGACGGGAAATGGTTCTGGTCGACACAGGAACATCCAGGGTACCTTGCACGTGCTGCAGAATCGACGTACAAGTGACTTGCGGGTCCGCCACAGCTTGTCGGTGAATCCGTCGATCCAAGCGGTCTGACTTCACTCTGGCTGCACCTGCATCCCTCAATGTGGCTACATTTCTTCTTTCCAACCATCTCCGACACAGCCGATGCACAGTGCTTGCATCCATGTGGGTATCAGCTGCAATTGGACGTATGGACCAACCTCCCCTTCTCAGTCCGATCACCATACCCCTTGTAAAGTCGTCTATATGCTGGAAGTGTCTTCGTTGAGGACGGCTTGGCATTTTCTCCTATCACACGTATCCTTCGAGACAAAAACCAAATTTCTCCGATAATTAGTCTGGCAGAAAAACCAACATGAACATAGCCCACTTTTCAACTTCATTCTCTTATATCTTACTTCACGTGCGTCGGAGAGCTGCGCATTTCATATCATTTGCATAACTCAGTGACGTGCGTCTACGGTAAAATTTGCATGAATTTCTGACCCCTCCTTCTTGGTGTTGCATTTTCAATGTCGAGCAGTGTATACATATATACACATATTTTTTTTTCTTTCTCAAATTTCCCTTAATATTTTAACTCGAATAAGATCCCCACCCCCATCTGAACCAGTAGCATTATTTAGGAGGGTTGTGGGTGGGGGCGATTGCGCTACTTCCTATCCTTCTGTTTAGCGATACTCAAAGGGATTTCAAAATAAAAAAAAATCAGCACTTCAATTCTGAATTTCTGCCCTAATATTTTAAAGCAATTCAAAGCACAGCTTTCGGCTATATTTGGTCCCTCACGAGGGGGGGCGGGAGGATCATGACCCCAATGGACATTCTGGATTCGTGCCTGATGCACAGTCGCTTACTTAAATTTCGGTTGTACCATGCAAATAAAAAAAAAAAGTTGTTTCTGAAAATTGCATTTACTTGATGTACACATACTAAGTTTTTTCTACACGCGTGGTTACAGGAGGGGTGGTGACATCACCAATCATAGTCCTGCATGAAACCCGTGCTAGGAATATGCACACATATAGAGGTTGCCGTCAAAGAGTACCACACCACCGTATTATTTTATTTGATTTTTTAATTGGTTCTTTTATTCGTTAGTAGCTATATATATATATATATATATTTTACAAAACCGTGTTCTATATAGGTAAATTAACTTAAGCTATTTGACTAAGATAAAAAAAGATGGTTTCAGTTATTTAAAGCATTCTGATCAAAACCATGATTATGAATTCTAAGTAATGTACAGATTTTACATAGTATACGAGTGAATATTTGTGAATGAATAATATATTATGACTTTACTCCTGGTAACTAAAAATTTTTGCATAACTTGTGCTGTTCTGCATAAGCGTTACTTTTCGTGTTAATTAAAATACTTTGCAGGTTATCTGTCTTTTTACGTAACAAAAGTTTCAAATATAATCCATTTCTTTATGCGAAGCTTGATTTTCTCCGCTTTTATTATAAGGGAGTTTATCTGTAAACTCGTAATTGGCTGTCCAGTCCGAGTATTTTAAAAATAATAAAGTTCAATAAAGTAGTTGGGTGATTCCACGGTCACGTGTGGGACAATCAGACGAAAATTTTACTAACATTTATGTATGCATACGAATCATTTATGGCTACAGGTTAGAAATTTGCGAATCTGGGGAAAATACTTTGCGTATGTAATTTGTGAAGAAAAAAAAAATCCTGATACCTTTTTTAATTGTTGTTTTTCATTAAAGTATTACTGTTACGTGTGGGACAAGCGTTTGGACATCAGTTTTTAGACTTCACAACTCTAGTGAAAATTCCTGCGAATCTGTTGTATTCTGATGGCTCCAAATTTTTAAACATACAATATGGTTTCCTACTAATAATGCTTTGCAGTGTTAGCTTTAAAAAATAAACATATACTAAATTTATAACTATTTTAGTAACTGTCACGTGTGGGACATAAAAATCACGTGTGGGACAGCTTGTGCGATTTTCTCACTTTTAAAGGAATGAAAATAGTTGATAAGTAATATGTAAAACATAATTTATTGTCCAAATCAGAGAATATCTAATTAGATAAGAAAAAAAAATTAAAATTTGCCTTTATTAACTAAAATGTCATTAATATGCATAAAGATCAAATTTTAACGAAATAAAGAATGCAAAGTGAATGTCAGTCGATGTTTCGCTTATATTCTTTAGAAATGAAATACAAGTAGTTTTAAATGTCCTTAGATTTATAGCAACCTCTCCTTTTAGCAAATAAAAGGTGGAGAAATAATGCTGAGAATCTCTTTTCTTAAGTAAGCAGTTTCATTTTGTCGTTTGAGCCATTTAGAAAAGCTTGGGCATTTTTTCTGACTCCAATTTATTTATAAAACATGCGTTACTTTCCACCCTTTAAATATTTCCCCTGGATACGACTGCCCTTCATAGTGCACAAAAACCCATTTTAGTTTTTCCTTTGGAATTAATTTTGTACAACTGTTCGATTGAAATGTGGAAGTCTCTCCAGAAAGGCAGTGTGTTCTGTATATGTTATTTCCTTGACTTGGTAATGAATGTCATGGAAGCTAGATATGCTTTTAATACTAGTAGCGTTTTTCTAGGGACTTTTACTGAGATCTTTTTCTGCGATCTACTTTTTTCCATTTGGCTATTCCGCGGAAAACCAGACGTTTCACAATCTGGAAAAAATTCTGGTTTTTAAAGGTTTTTAGGGTACTAAGTTTATTTTTGAAACTTGATCAAGTCATCTGTATTTAGGAATAACTGTTTAGTATTTTCGTTTTTTGAGTGGTAACAGGGCTTCAAAGATGTCTGACACCAGCTGAATGCTGTAGAGTAGAAACCTGCACATTTCAAAGAAAAGTTTACTGTGGCTTTATATTAAGTTGGATATTTTTACTGTTTTATTTTAAAAAAGAGTGACTGTTATTTTCATTTTATTCCTTATTTTGAGAATTTTACAGCCGTACAAGTTACATCCCTTTAAAAACTACGATACTAGACAAACTCATAGGTACCCAGATCGATGCCGTCAAGCTTATTACCCCATTACTTTCGTTGGGGGTTTAAAGTACCTCTACTTACTAAACAAAATATTGCACCTCAAAAAAATCAATAATATTCACGTGTTTTTGCTCAGAACTACTTTTGTTTAAAATGTCCTGAGCGTGGCATCACGTGTGGGACTTTTAATTACATTATAACTAATTACTAAATTGAAATTATTTCATATCTTTTTCAGAAATGTTTACACATATTAAGGTTACTTACAAGCTGTAACCATTTCCAGTTTCAGCTCTTTTAGTTTAGTATTAATTTTAAAATACTATTCTGTTACGTGTGGGACGTGAGTTTTCGTTAACTTCGTGATGTAATAAAGCAACTTGTACTGCAGTAAAATCCATAAAATAAGGCATAAAATGAAAGACACTCACCTTTTTTTAAAACAAAAAAGCAGATATATTCAACTTAATAGGATAACAAAGTAAAATCCCATTGAAATGAGCATGCTTTTACTTTACAGCATTCAGCTGGTGTTAGCCATCTTTGAAAAGTGTTTTTTTCAACTACTTATTTCCAAACAATTTTTCTCTTCTTTTCATCCCCTGCACCCATTTTTTTTTGTCTTCATGTATGATGTATTTCGTTAACAATTATCTCCAATTTGCTAACGAAATATTTCAATTATAAACTTAATGTTTAAACTTTTTGACGGTTTACTTCAGAAAATAAGTAAATTTTGATTTTTTAAAATTTTTTTCAAAAGCTGTGAATAAATGAAGCCAATGTCATTGATTACTTTCCATAAGTTTGAGCTGATTAACCAACAAGGAATGTCGTGGATGTTATCTAGTGTGACGACATAAAATTTGCCATTGATAAATTTAAAACATTTGAATCGTTTTGACGTCCTTTCTATCTTTTTTTTTTTTTTTAGTTACGAGATATACTTTTAAAAACGCTGCCGCAATTGTACAAAAAAAAATTATTTATCATGTGAAAAGCAGAACTCATATCTACAAAAACCAGTCTGCCCAACTTGATAACATTTAGCAGTTGTAAGAACTTCTAGATTGTCTATGACGATGGCGTTTGATGCATAAACTTAAAACACGCTATGTTATGTAATACCAATTTGTTATCAGTTTTATTGTTTCTTTATTTTAAATTCAATTGGCTTATGCTGCATTAATGTAAGCGAAGTCGAATTCAGTGTTATTTTCCTTCAATAATATTGAACTAAATCACTAAATAACGTATTGTTATAAAACTAAAAACATTTTAAAAACTCCTTTACTAAATATGTAATGTTGGAATTTTTTTGAAATTCAGATACGCAAGCAATTGAAATTATAAAATGAAAAACAGAAAGAAAAGCACAAAAAGGATTTTGAGCTAAAAAATGTTTATTTTTAATATAGTTTTTGTTTTGTTACGTATTGACGAATAGTAGCTCGAAATCAAAAGCGAAAACTTTTATTATTTATCAGCAGTTAATTTATTAAAAAACAAAACAGTTTGAAAAAATCAAATAGTTGTTTTTACTTCCAATATTTACTTTAAATTTAGGTCTCCAAAAATCAAGCTGTGTGTTTAAAGCTTTATCATGAAAAATTTCACAGCTCTTATTTTTAACCCACGACGCAACAAGGAAGGGGGTTATAAGTTTGACATATTAGAGTGTCTGTGTATCTGTATACATGTCGATCAGTGAATCTGTCTGCTGCACTCTAGCGCTTAAATGGCTGAACCGATATTGAAATTTTTTATTTTGTTTGAAAGGAGAGTTGATAGAGAGTGTTTTTAGCTAGGTTGCGTCTTTAGATGACATTAAATACCAAATATATTAACCCCTTCAGTCGGAATTATGAAATAATTAACCAAAAATGTTTTTATTTGGTACACAAAGTACAATGGCTAAGAGCATCTCACAAACAAAATTTCAAGCTTGTGAGTAAAAAATTAAAAGAGTTATGACGTGTCCAATTTTCCAGATACATATTTTGAAATTAATATTTCAGCAAAAAAATATATGAAATATCACACAAACTTTGTCGTAAAATATTCTTCAAACAATAATAAAACATAATATAAGCATTTGAAATGATAAATAAAAGATCATACAATCTTAGAAAATTCAGAAAAAAAGCAACTTTTTTCGGCGAGAGTGCATGGTTGGAAAAACAACCCAATTCCAGTTTCTCAATCCATTTTTGGGAATGTTGCCAATCCCAAAAGCAGAAATTTTTGCTCAGATAATAACAAGCAGATTGCAAATTGTCGACTACAAAAAAAATCAAGTAATTAAGTCAATTATTAAATGATTAGCAGCTGTTCAAAGTTGATGTCCGGTATACCGGACACCAGGTCTGAAGGGGTTAATTAAAAACTTTTAAAAGATTTTGCGCGATTTATGAAGTAAAAATTTCTTGAAAATTTAAAACAATAGTACCCAAACAAAAGAAAATAATTCTGCGTCAGATAGAATGTGTTTTTAATTTTCATGTTATATAGAACTCGAACTATACCTTTTTTTTAGCAAATACGGCTAATTCTTTATTAACGTGATTGGAAACCGATGCTATTGTTGGCCGACAAAGAAAGAAAACTCAATGATATAAAATGTTTAGCTGTTGCCCAGTTTCTATTCGTCAACAATTAAAATACTTGTAATTGATTTTAGTATCAGGATTTTTTTAAAGGATTTTCAATTTTACCTCTTTATTCTGCTTTTGCGACTAGCAAATTTTGCTAGTAAAGATTATCTTTCTTTTTCCGTGTTTACTATGTCCTCTCGAAAACAATTAACTATCGTATTTAATTTTAAAATGCTTTCTGACAAGTGAAGTTCGTTTTAATATGAATATGACTATTTGGGTCGGGTTTTTAAAAATTTTTGATTTAATCTTAACTGCCCCCTACGTGTAAAAGATACTGACACGTTTTCTCATCAAAAATAAATAGTTGTTAAAACTAATTTTTAATTACACATGACCTTTTTCTTTTTAATACACTTCTTTCGTCATTAAAAAAACGACAAGTAAGTCACCAGTTTGGAGATGCATATCAAATTTTATAGTGGCCAAAAATTTGTTTTAGTCTCCACTGGCTAGTGGCGACCGCTAGTCTCGACCTTTAATTTTCAAAGATATTTTTACTGGTTCATATGCAACTAGAAGCAAAAATTTCCAATTGTATAAGCATTTATGTCGTTGTATATGACCCGGGCTCAAATTGTAATCCATTTGTTTCATTAAATTAAGTATTTTGATCTTTTCTTTTTCTTTTTTTTCAAAGATGGATTTCATTGATTCTTGTAAAAAGAAGTTTTAGTTCTCTTGCCATCTTCCTCGCTTTTTTAAAAAATGATCCTTATTTTTCAGTAATTCTTAAAGAACTATAAATAAAAAAAAAAAAAATGAGTAATATAACGTGTGGGCGATTCCATTTTGAAAAAAAAAAAAAAGCATTTATTGCTACACAAAACACCCTGCAGGGACTCCAAATATGGTCCTTGTTTCATTGCATACATTTTTGAAGAACATGGACTCTACTTCTATAAAATGCAGTTAAATTTTGAAGATTTCCAGAAGCAGTATTTATATGATGTTATTTGGCTCCGTAACGGAGCATGTTAGGAGATACGTTCGTCCGTTACAAAGAAAATGCAATTATTGCAATATTTTTTCTGGAAATTTTCAAAATGTAACTGCGTTATATAGTGGTAAAGACTATATTCTTCATTGAATTCGTGGAATAAAGCACAAATTTAACATATTTCTTGTCTTTGTAAGCTGTTTTGTGAAAAACTGATACGTCTGTTACCGTGGAATTGTCCGTATGCTTTAGTGTTTTTCCGAAGTGCTAATTCGAAACTAAAAAACGTACTTCTTTTGTTACAATGACAATATGCAAAAAAAGATAAATTTGTGGGTACAATAGAAATTTGTGGGACAGTCATTTTTCTGTTTGCGAAACTTCGAAAATTCTATTAAACTTTTTAATAAATAAAATGAAAGAACATCAATGATACTATCCTAAATTACTAACAATATAAAGTTTCGTATAGAATTTATACTCTCAGTCACAGATGAAACCCACGTTTTGAACGGAAAGTTCATTGTCAGTCACTGATGACTGACGCGATCTGGAAGAAAATCTGTGTCAGTAACCGGTGACTAAGGTGGGAACCAGGCTTGGAGTCAATTATGAGAAAACGTAATCGATTACGATTATGATTACGAGTGTGAAAAATTGGAGATTACAATTACGATTACGATCACAACCCTCTGCCAAATCGTTATTACGATTACAGCAATGATTAGATTACGTAAAAAAATGTAATCGATTACGATTATTATCTGCCGATTACGATTTCGATTACACGATTACAGATTTGTGAGAAATATACATATACAGAGGAGGATCCAGAAGTTTTGAAAGGGGGAAGTGTCAAGTTTTGGTTCGCTAATATTATACCTTATCAGTTAAGTAGAAGGAAAACGAAACATGTAAATTTTAAACCTTTTTAAAAATATTATACAATATTGCACAGCGAGTAATATTTTTATAAAATGTTGTAATATTTTATAATATTTTTATATATTACCATCTATTTATTCTGGTAAAAAATATTATCAGGAAAAATATAAATTTGCAATTTATAAATTGTCTTAATGTAATCAGTATTAGAATAATAAAATTCGCAAATATTATATTCTTATAAAATTTAACCTTTTTCATACCTAATGCATGGATAAAATTTTTGTTTCAATGAGAGCAAGATTGCAAAGGGTTGTGCAAATCATAAAATGTGTTTCTCATCGCAGGGGGTATTAAATATATATAATGTATATAACATATATAATGCTCATTCGCGACAACAGTGTCATAGCTAAGAATTAAGATTTTTGATCCACTAATATTATAAAATGATTGCAACTAATGTATAATCTTAACTTGAGGATTTGTTTATTTATTTTGCGTGTGTGTATGACCGTTTTATAATAGGGGAAGGTGGGGTACCTCGGACCTATTTTCGCTTTTCAATTTTTAATTTCATAATTATTTGCCAAATCTAAATACAAATACCATAAGTTGAAACTTTATGATTTTGTACACTACATATAATTATCTTAAAAATTTATTTAACTTATTTCAATTACATTTTTTGTAATAAACATAGTAATGCACATAGAACCGAGGTACACCACCGGTGGTGTACCTTGGGTTTTGGGATGGTGTACCTTGGACCAATGATTAAAAAGTAAAGAAAACATGATTTTCAGTAAGAACATCACTATTTATCAATCAGTAAACCACACATAAATTTAGAAATACATTTTTTATTTGTTTCAAAGATAAATAAACATTTAGATCTTATTATCTTGTCACGTTTCCCTTTTTAAAAAATACCAAGATGCTCTAGCTCATGAAAACCATGCTAGAGATTATTTTTCAAGCTGCAAGTCTATTCCAAATGTTAACTTCTCGAGCTACCTTTCTGATCCACTTGATAGTATTGGGTGTAGTAGCTTGAATATATCCTCTTTTTCAACTTCATGAATGGTAGGATCTTCTCTTGTGAACTTCTCACAGTTTGAATCTTTTTTCAGAAATTTAACTGCATATTCATCATTAGCAATAGAAATAATCTCTGCTAGAAAATATTTGATAGCTTTCTTGCCAGCAAATTTCACCTAAACAAAATCGCCAATCAAAATATTAATGTTATCTGCATCTTCTAGCTCATTAAAATCTTCCTCTGAAATATTGGATTCCTCGTAAAAATCTTCAATATTCTCAAGTTCAGACTCTGAAGAATAATAAAGTTATCTCTTAGCTGGCTTGGTAGGAGGTTTTACTGTCTTAGTTTGCTTTACTTTTTTCATTGCCCCTTTTTAGCCTTTTCTATTTCAAGACGCTCTTTCCGGGATGTATCGGTCAAAATACAAGACGTTCTTTTAGGTCTTCCCCCTATGGGGTCATTTTTTCGGTAGTGCTTTTGGATATGGCCTCATTTCTTCAGGGGAGAAACAATGTTTGGCGAAGAAGTACTAGCTTCAGATGTTGACACACCAGTAAAATCATTTTGTGTGTTATTTTCTTCTTGCTTTTGCACTGAGCAATCATTGACATTTGATGGGAGGAAATCAAAATCTTCAAAAAATATTTTCATTCACCGTTATATAAACCGTCCAAGGACTGCAGTCCTTGGATGGAATAACCGAGTTGGCGGTGTATTGCACATATAAATGTAGTTAAGAATTCATCATTAGCTTTACCATAAATCATAATTATGCAGTTGCAAAACTGCATATTAAGTTTGTAATTTAAGTTAAAATTTTTAGTTTTGAAAGGAAACATTTCACTTGAATTTTAAAAGTCATTTCAAAAAACTAAAGAACATAAAAATTTAGGAGTTGTAATAGTTATGCACTGCAGAAGTGTGTACCTTGGACCAGTCCAAGGTACACCACTTGTATTGGGTTCGAGGTACACCACTTGGTTATAAAACACAAAGTAGCTGACCATTGTGTTACAGTTAGGATTAACTTTGTTTCAAGCACACGGTGTTATAGCTAGAACATGACTGTATAATACATGACCCTCATTTCAGAATAAACAATATATGTTTTAGAATAAAAATACCTAAAAGTAACCGAAAAAACTTACTTTTGAATGGTGGATTTCTTTTTTTAATAATACTTCAATCAGACGAGCTTTCAACAAAACAGAAAGGTATGCAGTGAGACCTCTAGAGGCACATATTTCAACTACACATGTTGATATTCAAATATTTTAATGAGCAGAGCTATAATCAGCCTAGGTCCGAGGTACACATATGTCCGAGGTACACCACTTACCCCTAATATTTTATGTCACATTTTTTAAAGTATACTGGAGTGTAATTATTGCCACTAAAACCATAAAATTAAAATAATGAACATAAATATAAAAAATATTGAAATTATTCAAAGCACAAAAAGCTAAGTAATCCTTAAAAATAAATCATAGGCATTTAATCTTACTCATAAGCAATGTTTTAAAAATCTGTAAATACACAATTTTTTCATCTTTAACATACTTAATAATTAAAAATAATATCAGCATTAAAGTGTAAAGCATAAACTTAAGATTAAATTATGTGTGAAAATATTTAAAAAAAGTCAGTAGAGTGCTATTATCGCAAATGAGAGCGCCGTATTGCAAATACACTGAAGTGACAAAAGTCATGGGATACCTCTTAATATCGTGTCGGCCCTCCTTTTGCCCGGCGAAGTGCAACAACTCGACGTGGCATGGACTCAACAAGTCGTTGGAAGTCTTCTGCAGGAATATTGAGCCATGCTGTCTCGATAGACGTCCATAATTGTGAAAGCGTTGATGGGGCAGGATTTTGGGCACGAACAGACCTCTCGATGGTGTCGCATAAATGCTCAATGGGATTCATGTCGGGCGATCTAGGTGGCCAAATCATTCGTTGGAATTGTCCAGAATTTTCTTCAAACCAATTGCGAACAGTTGTGGCCCGGTGACATGGCGCATTGTCCTCCATAAAAATCCCATCGTTTTTTGGGTACATGAAGTCCATGAATGGCTGCAAGTGATCTCCAAGTAGCTGCACATAAGCATTTCCAGTCAATGTTCGGTCCAGTCGCACTAGAGGACCAAGTCCATGCCATGAAAAAACAGCCCACACCATTACGGAGCCACCACCAGCTTGAACAGTGCCTTGCTGACAGTTTGGGTCCATGGCTTCGTGGGGTCTGCGCCACACTCGAACCCTACCATCGGCTCTTACCAGCTGAAATCGTGACTCATCGGACCAGGCCACGGTTTTCCATTCATCTAGGGACCAACCGATATGCTCACGTGCCCACGAGAGTCGCTGCAAGCGATGTCGTTCTGTCAGTAAAGGCACTCGAGTCGGTCTTCTGCTGGAATAGCCCAAGAAATCCAAATTTCTCCGCACAGTTCTAGCAGACACGTCCATTGTACGTCCCACATTGATTTCTACGGTGATTTGACGCAGTGTTGCTTGTCTGTTAGAATTTACGACTCTTTGCAGACGTCGCCGGTCTCGATCTTTAAGTGCAGGCGGTCGACCACTGCGCTGTCCATGGTGGGATGTTATGCCTGAAATTTCATACTCTCGGCACACTCTTGACACAGTGGATCTGGGAATGTTGAATTCTCTAACGATTTCCGAAATGGCATGACCCATGCGTCTAGCTCCAACTAACATTCCGCGTTCAAAGTCTGTTAATTCACGTCGTGCGGTCATCATCACGTTAAAACCTCTTCACATGAATAACTTGAACAGAAATGAAAGCTCTGTAAAAGCACTGCGCATTTATACCTGTTCTATGCGATGCTACTGCCATCTGAAAATTTGCATATTGCTATGCTATCCCATGACTTTTGTCACTTCAGTGTATATATTAAATGATAACTAAAGCACAGTTGCAAACTCCTTCTTTTGCAAAACTTCCTCCTCTTTCGCTAATGAAAGAAAAAGGGAAAAAATCAAAAACCATGCAACTGTTTAGAGCAGTGGTTCCCAACCTGGAGCAATCGCCCCCAAAGGGGCGATTTAACTCCTCAAAGGGGCGGTAAGGGGGCAATGGGTATATAGAAGAGAAAACAGTAGTAATAAAAGGGTAGCGAAAACCGAAATTGTAAACATGTACGAAACCGGTTGCTCAAAGTTCAAACAATTAATCACAAGTTAAGAAAGAAACAAATTAAAGTTCAAGAGGTTCCTCCTTGCACCTCGGATGAACCTTAGGTATTTTGTCATTCATTGTCCATTTTATGAATTTTCAGATTTTCAACTTATTTTCCTTCAAATTTTTGGTTTCAATGATTTCAATTCCCCGAGATTCCAAGGTAGAAAAGAAAATAATTTCTTGAAAAATGTACCTCTGTTTTTTGAAAAGTACGTCAATGATCTTAGTTTAATGTTACCCTTCAAATGCTATATCAGTTCGCTTTGTGAAAGAAAAAAATAAAGGTATTTTATTCATTAATTAAAATTTTTAGTTTAAAATTCATTGGTTATAATTGCTTTATTGCGTACATTTTACTTCAAATTAAAGTTACGTATTTATATTTTTAATAATATCGCGATGTTCACTTGCGCCAACTTATGGTTTTTTTCGAGGAAGAAAAGGGGGAGGGGGCGCGATAGGTGACAATCAGCATCTTGAAGGGGCGATAAGCTCAAAAAGGTTGGGAAACACTGGTTTAGAGGGCCCTGAGTATAGAGTCCTGTTAAGCCGAAAAGTATGTGTTAGTAATTTGATACTACTGTTCTCGTCCGGGGTAGAACAGCTTCGTTTGTAGCTATCATTGACAGCTGATGAAAGGGAAAATTGATGACCCATCCTAAAAATCAGGAGGGACGGTCTGGTCATATGCGCCTGAGGTTGCAAAGCACTTACGTCAGGGCTCGCTTTATGACTCTCTTCACGAGCACTGAACAGCTTGCTGCCTTTCTGAAGCTTGCATTGAACCAGGACCCCCAAGACAAAGAACACGCTCCTTCCCTGGAGTGCTTTTTCCCGGGGACCCAGATAGAATCCTTATCTTTTCCCCATAACATTGTAGAAATGCAACTAAGAAGCTTTCACTTTCAGCAAGTCTGGATTACACGATTACAAGGCCAAATTACGATTATTTAAAGTTAGATTACAATTACGATTACACAAGAGATACTTGATTAAAATTACGATTACACGATTACGAGAGTCTCATTTCCAAATTATGATTATGATTACGATTACAAAAAATTGTAATCGATTACACAGATTACGATTACGTAATCGGCGATTACTCCAAGCCTGGTGGGAACTAATGTGCTAAAATGCATGATTTTACAATACCCAAAGAAAATAAAATAGTCTTTATTTTATGATCCAATCCAAATTTTGGTTTTGTAATGCAACCCATTTTGAGTTATGATTCAGTGAAAACGATAACATTTAACTATTTTTCTCTTTCAGCTTCAAAAAATGCCCCAGAATTCCACAACTGATGAAAATCATCCTATTTCCAGATGGCGTAATTTTCACTTCAGTGGTAAAGTAATAATATGCAGCGTCCTATTTGGTTTAGGACTTGTACTGGTTGGAGGACTAGTTTTTTCTATTGGTATCAATGACAATGAAGACGAACAACTAAAAGAAAATACTAATGAAATTCCAACGAAAGCACCTTCTTCAATAGTTGGACCTGTAATTATGGGCATAGGAGGATTCATTGCAGTAGTTGGAGTCATAATGTGCCTTTTTGAAACTCAAGTGTGTCGCAAACGTAAAGGGGATGGTAGTCCACTTATAAACGAACAAAGAGAATCAGGATCAAAAACTATAGATCAATCAGCTGCAGCGTCGACTTCTCGAGGTCGCGAGAATCATCGTCACAAGAAAGCCTCATCTCCTCGAAGATCTAAAGGAACCAAAAAATCGCATTCAAGCAAAGATAAAACCAGTGCAAAATCTCCGTCGCTAAAATCGCCACCCATAAAAATCGGATCTTCTGGAAATTTCTTGACTTCGAGTGAAAGTAATTTTCAAACTCCACCAAGCTCTTTTGCAAAAGATTCTACAACATTTAATTCGAATTCGCACGATGCAGAAATTCAAACTGGAACATCATTAATGAAATCCTTCACAAGTTCTGGTCCTTCTTGGAATGCAAGTACCGAGTTCCGTACTCCAGAAGCTTCTTTCAAGGAAATGTCTTCGTTAGAGACTAGTGTTCAAACCGAAGATTTGGAGTCATCATCATCTACTTTAAATAATCCTCTCACTAGTAGATTTCCTAAGTTCAATACTGAATTCTTAACACCTGTTACTCCATCAGAAGATACAGCAGCAGTTATCAAAAAAGAAATCGCTGAACAAAGAAATCGTACAGAATTGGAGAACAGTCCTTTAGTTCAGAGCAGTGCTGATCAAAATGTGTCTATTTGTATTCAGAAAGAACAGGAAAGTACATCTAACATTGTTTCCGATGTGGATGATGTTGCAGCCGCGAGTTTTTTGCATGAAAATTCCATAGGCGAAACAAGCACAGTAAATAGTTCTATTGAACACTCCCAAATCGAATTGCTCAAGGAGACACCTACTGATTTGAATACGTATGCTGTTTTTCGAAATGATGAAATAAATGATAAAACAGGTGTAGGAAAAGACAACGTAGACACTTCACTTAATTCAGAAACTAATAAAAGTACAGATTTAAACACAATTTCAGTAGCTCCAATGTCTGAAAAAAATGAATGTCATGAAAATGAAGAGAATATGATAAAAAATAAATCAGAACATTCAGAGCAATCCAATGTTTCACATGAGGATAATCTTGCGGATACAATTGAAAATTTTCAGCATGCAAATGAGCTAGGAGTTATTAGAAATGAAGAACACATTGAGAAATTGACCTCTAATGAAAATGTCATTGAATCAGTAGATACTGAGGAAAAAAATATTAGTAATCACGATACATATGACATGATTAGCCCAGCAACAACTTTTCTACATGATACAGAATTAGAATCAACGCGAACTCTAAGTTCAGACCTAGTGGAACCAGTTGCTGCTAGTACTTTTAATGAGGCACTCACAAGTAAAGAGCTAAATGAAGACGTTGGGTCGACAACACAGAACAACTTGCACTCTAATGAAGTTTCAGATGACTCACAACTTAATTCCAGTTAACATCTGATTACACTTAGCATGACAAATGACATTAATATTTATTTTTCAGAAACGGAACAATTTAAATTTCATTTTGCTAGATGGCTTTAATATTGGATTTTTAGATGCTTTAGTGATATTTCAACGATATTGAAAGTTTTGTTAACCGTATTCAAGATTCAATTTTACAAAAAATACTTTTTTTTCTCATGTTTTAATTAATAATTTCTCTCAACGCTACCGTTAATCAAAAAAAATGTGTAAAAGCTTTGTTTTTCAGCACTTATCAGTTTTTGTCCTGCCTCGTCAGTTTGAAGATGAAAATTAAAATCATTAAGTTTCTTTTCTAGCATATAGACTGTTGTAATCTATGCGCATATAGTGTTTGAAAACTTCATCTTATTCGTAAGATATTCACTTGGTTTGTTTCTAAACCTTCATGCGCAAGCAAAATGACACACACATGTTAAAAACTGCTTTTAGTTTCAAATATATGGTTCAATTAAAAAAAATCTTGGATAAGCATTTACCAGGGATAAAGTGACCGGGTCGAAGGCAGAACTACCCCCCAAGCATATGTATGTACTTTTGCCTTAGTCCCGGCTTGAGGTGGTAATTTACACCTTATCACAAGCTACATACTTTACCTCTTCATTAAAGGACTGTTACTAGTGAAAAAAAAGAAGAGAGTTTATACATAAAAGCAATTACTACAACGTTATAAAAGCACAAAAACGGAGGAATGCTGCAGACACGTGTTTCGGCGTTATAAGGAACGCCTTTTGCAATGGAAAAATGTGTGCATCCGTGTCTGTGCATCCAATGTCTGTGCATCCGTGAGCTCACATTTTTTGCATTGAAAAAGGCTTACCTTGTAACGCCAAAACACGTGTCTGCAGCATTCCTGCGTATTTTTGCTTTTATAACGTTGCTGTAATTGCTTTTATTTTTATGCACAAAGATTTTTTTAAGGGGGTAAAGGTTATGCACAAAGGTATTTTATGCACATATCTTTCAGAGTTTATACAGTCTATAAATTTTAACTTCAATATAATACAGCGTTTATTATGATACGTGCTCAATCATGTATTGTACTTGCTTTTTAACTAATTTCTGCTCTTTTAAGCAGCAAATCTGTACGAGTTTTATAAAAGAACATTTGTCATTTTTAGAGGTACTTTAACTATGATCATTTCATCCATTCTTTGTATGATAGCATAATTTCTTCAGTAATTAAAACATTTTATTTTTCTGAGAATTTTATTGATATCTTAAAGCATATGTTATGTACTAATATCAAGTAATTCCCTCGGAAGCAAAGCAAGAATGAGTATTCCTCAACAAATAAATTTAAAAAGTGAAAAAAAATTAAAATATAATAATTAAAAAAAAAACCTGCTGAAATTGAATTGAGTTTCATACAACTTTGAGTGCACAAAAAAAAAAAAAAAAAAAAACCTGTTTAGAAAAGCATTAAAAAAACACTACATTAAAAAAATTCTTTTGTTTGATTTTGTAACTGAGAATAATTATACTACAATTTGACTGTGTGTGAATTCCTTAATGATTTAAAATGTAAGCAGAATAATAATTTAAGCTCCACATTGTTTTTGTTCTACATTGTTTATTCTACATTGTTTTTGACATATATGCTGGGTTTTTGAACACTATTTCTTTTTGGTGCAAGTTCTTGCAGTCAAGTATTTTATTGAAAACTGCCCATTCTGGATTGGTAAATTATTATGTACTCATAAAAATGGAAATAAATCAGTGTTATTAATTTCTTCTCTCTCTCTCTTAACAAATTTATAAGTTTTTAAATTAAAATATTCTTTCATTTTGGAGCTTAAATGATCCAAACAAAAATCACTGGTAGTTGACGCTGTTCTATAGTAGATGACACTGCTCTAATTGATATTTATAAAAAAAAAAATAAAATTAACAAGGGAAATATAGCAGCGAAAAGAGCTGAAAGATAAGCATTGCAAATTTAAACATCATTTTGTTATTTTGTAATTTTTGAGCAATTTTAATTTATCTTGTTAATTTATTTTTTGTTTATAAGTGTCAATTACTAGTACGGTGTAAATTACTGGTACACTGCAAAAAATAAACCTGTTTTTACAGTATAATACTGGAAGCGTTAAAACAGTAAAACTAGCAATTTTACAGTTTATCTTAATATATAAAAATTACGTGTCCCTGTGTTTGTGGCCAATGGACTCCTCAACTACTGAACCGATTTTAACCAAATTTTGCACGCAGTTTCAGTTTGGTCCAACTTAAATGATAGGATAGTTTTTATCTCAATTTAAGACAGCAATATATTTTTTATTGCAAATTATCTATTTAGCTACCAGCTTTTCTGTATTCTTGGCTAAGCCTTTTTACTAAGCCTTTTTTGACACCTCCATGACTGAGTGACATAAAGCACACGTTCTGGCAGCTTCCGGAGCGCAGTAAACAGGTTGTAATTTAGCGGTGCGTTGAGTGTTATTTGATTTTTTTGTGAAGTAAATTATAAACAAACACGTTACTTCCCTTGAAATTTATATGTGATAAGCTGTCAGAAACGATTGTCACTTAAGAGTTTTTACGCCTCTGAGGCTGAGAGGTGGAAAGCGCTAGGTGGGATAGCTCCTGAACTGCATTTAAGTGGCTGTTCTTCTTACTACTATTATATATACAAAAGTTTGTTTGGATGGATTCATGGATGGAGCAGTCAGTTGATAAGCAGTCCGAAAAAAATATCTTTTTAACTAAACCTTTTTTGAGCCTCTGTCGCCGGGCGACATAAAGCACATGTTCTGACAGCTTCTAGAGCGCAGTAAAATAGGTTGTAAATACAGAAACAATAATGGATGATTAATGTAGGTACTTAATTTTTTTTGTATTTTCTAATAAAAAAACTTAATAAATTCAAAAATTTGCTTATTTATTGCCTTTAAGGCGGAACAGAGTTCGCCGGGTCAGCTAGTATTACTATAAAATTAGCTGCATTATGCATTAAAAACAACATTTTATTTTTTGCAGTGTAGTTGGTTTCCTTATACTGAATTTTATTATTAATACCTTATTGTTGAATTTAATTATTAATACCTAAAACTGAGTTAATCCTTACTATCTTCTTAATTATTTTTAGTAATTATTTATTTAAAATTATAAAAATAACCTGAAAATAGATCAGTATGTACAAAAAAAAAAAAAAAAAAAAAAACAGGGGTGCAGAGCTAAGGGCTTAATGTGTTCTTAAAATGATGCCATATTGTTTGCATAAACTGCAAAAAATGAACTGTTGTTTTTAAAGTATAATACTGGCAGCCGAGGTTCCAATTTAAAACTGTAAAATGCAGTAATAGACTGCAAAGCTAGCAATTTTGCAGTTTCTTACTGTAAAGTTAGAAATTTTACAGTTTATTGCAGTAAAATTTACCTGATTTTACTGTTTTTGCAACAGTATAATACAAGCAGCAGAGGTTCCAGTTTAAAACTGTAAAATGCCCGGTAATAAACTGAAAAATTTGCAATTTTAGTTTATCACTGTAAAAGTAGTAATTTTACAGTTTACTGCTGTAAAATGAGCAATTTAACAGTTTATTACTGTAAAATTAGCAATTTTTAGTTTATTACTATAAACTTAGCTGTATTATGTTGTAAAAACAACATTAATTTTTTTTTCAGTGTTTATATTATGTATCTCTCCCTCTCACACACACACGCCGAAAATCCTTTATTTTAGGGTAAATATATTAAAAGACAGCTAGTTTCAGTAGAAAAGGGTTGCAACAATAATCATGTGTTCAGTAGTTCACTGCCACGATGTGCGAAGACTAAGTTAATTACGAATTTCCCTTTTCAAGGAATACGTAACGTGTATTTTAAGAGGTGCGGATTTCTGCCTGACGAATCTTCGAAACTGGTTGAGTTTTCTTCTTTTTCTTTTTCTTTGTATTATTGTTATGTTAATTAAATAATTACCAATATAAGAGCATTAAAAATATGGCTTATCATATGAACTTTTAAATAATATAAGCTCATAAATTTATCAGATATTTGATGATAATCCTTAATGATTTACGATTTTTGAGAAGATATAGTAGGGTTCGATTGAATATATACTCAAACCGAACTCAATTTCATAAATCATTACTAAAAACATAACACATCCTTCTATAAACAATGTATATTTTTTGAGAGTTCAATTTTTGTGCATCATTTTTGTTTACATTCGTTTGCAACAATCGATTTTATTAGAACAATTGATTTCTTTTTTAAAATTTTTATTAGCAAAATAAGTTAATATGAAAAGCGTTATATATGCACCGAAGAACAGTTCCACATATTTTAAGAATACCCCCTTTTCAAATGAGTGATTTTTACAATTGCATTTCGTATTGTAAAAATTGGTTTTATTTCTAAACTTTCAACAAAGAAAACAATAAACAAGACATCAAAATAGTTTTTCAGTAGATAATGGTACGATTTTATTTATTAACATGAAAATATATATTTGCAAAAATAAACTGAGCTTCTAAATCGAGATGAAAATGGAGGAAGATCCTGTTTTTTTCCATAAATTCTATTATTTTTTTCTCATACATCACTCTTAAAATTGAATGTTATTTTGGTGCTGCAAAGTAAATTAAAAACTGCATTAATTAGATTATCAAGAGCAGTACGTACTTCATTTTATCCCAGATAGCACACGTAAAGCTTAAATGCTTCAGAAACGTTTTAGAGTGGTTGTCATAAAGTTGACAACCATTTTAACACGTTTATCGAATGACGTACACTGCCTAGGATGCTATTATATTTCCATTTGCATTCATTATGTTAAAATATGTTTCATTTTATTTCAAGAATGACATAATTTTCACTAAACAGTATGCGTGGTCCTTTTAGTAGTAAGACTGTCTCCCCAATAGTGATTTTTATGTCCCTTTCCGCAGTGTAGGCGACACTTCCAGTCTTCCCCTTTTCGATACCAAACCATATTGCCAACCATGCAGCCCATGAACACTAATATAGCTGACCCGATGCAACTGATCCATATCAAAGTTTGAAATTGATTACCTAGAAAATTTGGAATTATATAAATAGGCACTAATAACCATGGGCTTATGATACAGAGTACAGTTCCTGGAATGAACAGGCAAAGGGAGAAACAATCTGTACACACTTGAAGCTTTCGGCGTTTTCTTTCAGTCTGGCTTTCAATTGAAGATCTTCGAGACCACAGATTTGAACCTCTAAACAATTAAATAAAGCATTAAAACATTTTTGAATCAGAGGAGAAAATGTAAAAACATCAATTGAAGCACTTAAAAGTTTAAAGGGCGTTAGTGCAAAATAAATAAATAATAGATGTTACTTTTTACAGTATAATACAGCAAATTTTACATTAATTTTACAGTAATAAACTAAAATTTCCAATTTTGCAAGTGGTAAGCTTAAATTGCTAGTTTAAAATAATAAACTGTAAAATTGCTCGTTTCACAGTAAAATACTGTGCATTTTACAATTTTAAACTGGAACCTGTGCTGTCAGTGTTATACTGTTCTTTTTACAGTATAACACTGCTAAATTTAAGGTAATGAACTGCAAAATTACTAATTTTACAGCAATAAACTGTAAAATCGCTAGTTTTATAGTTTATTACTGCACTTTCAGTATTAAACTGGAACCTATGCTGACAGTATTACACTGCAAAAACAACAGTTTTTTTTGCAGTGTGGGAGATGTCATACATTTCACGTATCGAGATAGACTTTGATGTCTTCGATACATCTTTCATTTCATGAGCCGTAACAGGCTTTTTGGCACTTCATAGGCGTCTCTGTATGTCAAGGGGTTAAACTATACTTGTAGAAAATTTAAACTAGCTTGAACCAAGGCTGTCATTTTGATTCTTTTGCAATACTTAAGATTGAGCTCATATTTAACTCCCAAGATCGAGAAAGAACACCCAAGAGCACGCAAATAGGATTTTTGCTCATTTTTTTTAAAGTTCTACTATTGTAGTAAGTCATTTATTAATCTTAAAACATGATAGAGCAAGAAATTGACGCTAAAAATTGAAATTGACTTCTCAATAATTATGTCGTTCGTACAATTTCTTAAAAAAACGATGTACAAATCGTCTACTGCAAAAAAAAGTTCGTCAATGTCTTAATTTGATACAGATAATACAAGAGTAAAAGATAGGTCGAAAAGTTATGCACCATTAACACCCTTAGTTACAACGGAGAAGTTTTTTTCCCTGCGCAACCTTTAATATATTTGAAGCACGTTCATTCTAGATTGTTTATCCAAACAACTAATATTAGTGAAACTATTATGTTTTATCCGTAAAAGTTTTTAATAAATCTATTTTTTTTTTATGAGTAAACCTAAAACTTAAGACTTTTGAGCTAAATTCCAAGAGCCCAATTCCTCTACTGAAGACTTAAGATCTCGGGGGAAAATTTAAGTACTGGCAGCGTCTTTAAATGCTATATATCGAAAAGTATGTTGATTTAGCACGTAACTGCTTTCATGGAAGATAGTACAAAACAATAAATTTGATGATTATTTTAAAAATTATGTTGCTTGGAACTAGCATTTTATCAATATAACGAGGTCAGAAGAAGTTAATAATTTTCACGCACTTAAATTTATCTAATTTCGAAGTGGATTTTTACTTACAAAGTTAAGAATAAAATTGCTAGTCAATGATACCTTTTTACAGTTCCCTGGAATTCAAAACTTAAACTCTTTTCTGCTGAAGTATTAAAACATACTTACATAAAATAAACTTTTTTTTTTCTTTTTTTATTTCCTATTATCTTCTAAAGCACTTCAAAAGCCTCTTTGAGATAACATGTTTCTTAAAAAAGGCATAGAATAAAACGGAAAGCTAGTTTCAAATTTTCAATTTACAACACTTTCAGGTAATAATTCAATCTCACTCAGCACACATTTTTGCCTGGACTAAACTGTAATGGATAAAATGATTGGGCGTAGATGAAATAAATATATTTTTAACTCTCGACCGGAGAAGAATATAGTCTCAGCCATGAAATAGTTTACAGCTACTAGCACATTTTAGTAAAATGCAAATTATCATAAAGCGTTTGTTTCTTTTTGAAACACAATGCTTAAAAACATACTTGGAGAGTAAAAAAAAAAAAGTTTTGATTTTAGTTTTATGGAAATGAAATACTTTTGCCTGAAAAGTTAACTTATAAAAAACTCATACTGGTAAATTAAAAGTCACATTGATGAATCTAATGAGATTTCGTGAAATAATATTTGATTGCGCTTGGCATTGAAAAGTCACCTACACAAAATTAAAAAATCTTCTGAAATCCAAAACTTGAATTTAACTGAAAATATTTTATACAACGTTTGCTTTGAACATATTTTGAAGAATCATTATTCTGGGAATTGAAAAAAAAAAAAAAAAGTTGACATTACAAAGTGTTATTGATTATGCTCCTGTAAAACTTCGCTATATAAGAGTTTCTTATTTTCAAATTGAAAAAAAATTATAATACAGAAGTTTTCTCTAATAGGATACTTAAACATAAAGGGGAAAGTAAATGACTGCAAAACTCTGTTCTATATATAATTACCATGCGTAGTATTTTTGTTAGTTTCGCACAGTTTTTGAATTTTTTTTGAAGCTCAAATTCAAGTATTCTTATAATAAAACAGCATTGCTTGAATAATAACATAAATGTATTTAATATAGTGGTTGGAAAATAAAATGCATTTTTCTGCATTAGAATGTCACTGTTTTTATGCATCTTGAAAAAAAAAATCTTCAATTTGAAGTGTAAGAGAAAGTATTTTTACATGTTAGAAAGAAAAGGGAGGAGAGAAATTTTTAGGGAAATGCTATGTAGTGTTAATGCATTTGTTGATTAAATTCTTCAGTCATGCAAGTGTATAAGGGCGTCATGAACTTAAATTTTTCGGAGGGGGAAAAAAAGTCAGTTTGCCTATGAAACCAAGTCAAATTTTACCGGATAATAAAATACGATCATAGCACACATAGCATACCTATGAGAAGATACATTAAAGGAATGAAAGAAAAGAAAAAAATGCAATTTCGTAATAGTATTTTCTAATTTTTGAACCAAACAAAATGTGCCGAATGAGGAATCTTTTGGGAAGTCGGAGCGACTTCCATAATAATCTCCCATTGGGCAAGGATATTGTACACTGTACATCATAATTCGCAAAAATAAAACACTATATTTTTCCATCTCAGAGTTGATAAAATTTATTTTGAACGGTTTATATTCCGTCATGAGAAGACATATGTGTGTGACTGGCTTTTTTTTTTTTTGGTTTTAATAAAGACATCTAATGGAGCGTTTTCATTCACTTATTTATTTATTTTTAAATAGGAGATATATAGATTTTAAGCAATACTGGGGGAAAACATTTCTTGCCAAATTAAGTGTAAAAAATACATATCCATACTTACCCATTCGGAAATTCAGAAGTAGATACTGTTTGACTTGGATTCTTTGGATTTCCATTCCCTTTAAACCCACTTGACACTACAACTCGTCGACCACTAATTGAAAACACCGCAGAATCATTGGGCGCTTCTGACTTTTGGATAGATGCATTGTTATCAACTTTGGTTGGATTGAGTGATCCGTAATTATTAGGACATAAATTTGGTACATTTTGATTAGACTGCCTAACATCTGGCTCGCTGCTTGAATGCGTCAAAGACAAAACTGGATTTCGGAGCAGTACTGCATTGTGCAGCAGAATTTTGTTCGACAAAACTTTCGACTTGTCTTTTTTGGTGACAGTTTTCGACTTAGATTCTAGATGCAAGGGTAATATTCCATTAACAGGTCCGTTCTGAGACACTTGAGCATAAATATGTTCCTGACCAAGCCTCTGGAAGTTTTGGTTGCGATCAACTGGGCCATAGTCAGCTCCTTGTGCTGTGTCTTTAGGCGAAGATATGGTTAGCAAAGATGCATACTCAGCGTTTGGTGCAGCGTCGAGGGATTCCATTTTGGTGAGTGGAATTCCGTACTGCACGGGGGCTAACTACCTGTAATGTAAAAGAAAGTAAGTTTCAGACACAATTTTCGTTTTTGAGAATGGCAATCACAGTTCATTGATTTTATTAAAACTGTTGGAACAAAAGAAAAAAAAACATTAGTTAAAATGGTAGTGGTAGAACGTTAAGAAGTTTTGGCTAAAAGTTTCCTTTAATCACAAGTTATTTCCGACTGATTTAAATACAATTTTTGTTTGAAGTTTGGAACGCAAAATAAAGTAAATAAGCAACAGAAATTTTCAAAAAGAATGTATCATATTACACATTTGCTTTTGTAAAGAAATTTAGTATCAGTTTAAAATTCATATTAGTCATGACTAGCCAATTATTTAAACAAACTGCCATTAAATTAGGTGAGTAGTGTAGTGTATAGAATAATGGCTGTCGAAATTGTTCTGAGACATTCTTGTAAGTGAAAAAAACTTAAAAAATTTCATATATTTTTCGTAAAATTGATTCGTAAAAGATGCATAATAAGTTTGACACCCACAACACAACAAATAAGTAACATGCTTCAAAAACGTACATGACTAGCTGGCTTTAAATGTTTCTATGCTTTGTATCTTTTATAGCTAAAAAAAGTTTTGCATTAGTGCCATAGAACTAGAAAGGAAAAAAAAAGTTTTTGGCTTCATGTTCACACAAAAACTTCAACAATAAAAGAAATATTGAAACAAACTTTTAATTAACTCTTTTCGGATACGAACAATCGTATGTAATTCCACATACATGATTTTTTTTTTCATGAGTTGCTTTTCATTCCCGCATACCACAAATTTTAATAAATGTATAAAAACCAGTAATCTTAAAGGGGAGGGGTATAATAGTACTTCTATTATACAAAAAACCATCGTGCGAAATAAATCCATTTGTTTTTCTAAATGTTCTTTTTTTTTAAAGATGAAAATGTTGTGTACATAGTTACTCGTTAAGACGCGATGAATCGTACAAAATTATGCAAAAGATAAAACTTCACATAAAGCTTTCATTAAATAAAATCAAATTAATTATTGAGAAAAATTTTTAAATTTCAACGTCAGCTTTTAAGGACAAGAAAGCACATCAATGTATATTATTGTCCGTATATTTCAATATTAACTTTTAAAAGAATAATTCGACTTGAATAATCATTTGAGAATAGGAAAAAGTATCAATTCCGATGCCTTTCTGTACTTCTCCAACAACTTTTAAAACTATATAATACGACTTGAACTGATTTGTTTGACATTTTTCTTCGTGTGAATGTGAACACCCCATTTGAGTATTTTCTGCTCTCAACTGAAAGTATTTAAAACAGTTTTGAAACATTCAAGCAAATTTGATATTGGGCGTTACTCCTTTAAAACTTCTGATGAAATTGATAATTAGTTATCACTTGATGGTAGACCATATGGAAAATGCTATCATTAAACAGTACTAAGACTTTTTAAAATAGTTCAAGAATAAGTAACATTACAGCTTAGGAATGACAGTTGGAGTATTTTATCTAAAAAAAAGTAAGAAACAAGATTTTCTGAATAAAACCTTCATTTGCTCCATCAAATTAAAACAAAACACAAGCAGAAAAAGTAGGTCATTCGCTTAGCTCTCACAAGATGTGTTGTATTATGAATTCATCAAATTAGAACTTTTTGACGCATGAGAATTTCCAACTGACCTGAATATTAGAACTATTTTGAGATCAATTCCAATAATACGTTCTTAAAATTTAGCTTTTTATTTCGGAAAAATGAGGCAACCGGTTTAGTTTTGGATACGCATAATACTTGTAGTAGAGGGGCTATGATCCAAAATATAGCCGGAAACTGCATTTTGTGATAAAAGCATGAAAGTTGGTGTGTATGTAGACAATGTATTTATAAACATTTTTAGAAGGGGAGCCATTCCGAAATCCCCACCCAAACCCCTCCGGCGGCCATTTTTGGTCAAAAAGTCCGAAATTGCTTTTCTTATTTCTTTTTCAAAAAACACCTTTTTTATCATCTTATTAGAGTTCAATTATGTTAAACAAAGATTAGAAAACCGTCAAAATAGCTTAAAACCGATTAATTTTAATAGTACTCATTAAAAATTCGTTTTTTTCTAAAAAACTGAAATTGATCAAAATCTTCCAAATTGTTTTCAGGGGCTGGTTTAAGGGTGTCCAACTATGTATCTGAAAGTACTATATTAAAGAAAAACAATTTAGTTGCATTAAAATCCCAGCAATCCGAACCCCAAAAATCCGAAACTTTGGAAAACCCGAGCATATTTTTTAAAACTTACTCATAAAAATGTATTGCAAAACTGAAAATAAAAACAGAAATTAAAAATCATAAGCAAAACTAGTACTTTTTCAAAACTTAAAAAAAAACGTTTGAATTGTTCCTTAAGAATGAATATTTATCTTTGATTAATTAAAATAAAACCAGTTTTCTTTATGGACGAAAAAAGTAATAAAAAAAACTTCAAACATTTTGAAAAAAAATACGCAATGTCATCGAAATTTCACTCACATTCAGCAGGATTATAAGTTACGCTTGCACCTATAAAATAGGGGGGAGGGGGAGGCACGATCATATTTTTATACAACTGCGAAATTCTAAAGAAAAAGCTTTAAAACAAATTTCAAGTTTTTTTCTCATTTTACGATTTGAGGAGTTTATTCTCTCTAAAAGATGAGAGAAGAAAAAAAAATTGCTGTAATAAAAAGTTTAGTGCTGTGTTAATTAAGCAACTTCTCTACTACTTATCATATTGTGCTATTATTGAAAAGTAACCCTTTATAACAAAAGAAATAACTGAATTTCAATATAAATCTGAGCAAGCAATTATATACAATGATTATGTGTAATGGCTATATACAAGCTGATTTTTCGTAATTGAACTGGCTAGTAATTTACATAGACATACAACATTTTCCATTGCAGAATTTACACATTGGTGCACACAGTCCATTTTTGAAGCACCAACAGTTTTTGAGAGCAGTTTGTTTTACACTTGCGTGACGTAAATTCGCTTAAGACATTTCACCTCTTTCAAGAATTCATTTGTTAATTTAGTTTCTATGAAAAGCATTTCTGACTTATTTAATCCATCAAAATTAGATTGTGGTGGTTCCTTCACTGAAAGATATGCTGGATTTACAAATAATGATATACCTGATGTGGTAACTGAGCGACCTTTTTAGAAGATGGTATTTCGGGAAATACAAGAGGAATTTTTGAGCCTTGCTGCTGAAATGGCACATGCTGAAACAATGAAATGCTTGTTATATGGAAAGAGTCCTTGTTTGTTGTACTACTAGAGTCATAATAAAAATTATCGTGCTCGGCCGGTGTAAAAACAAAGATCCTGAAATGTGAGGGAAATGTAGTTTTATATTTATCACTTTGTTTAACTGATGCTTTGCAGAGTCCAGTAGAAATCTTTAGAAGCCTTGAGTAATAAATGAAAAGTTCCAAAATATGCATTATGTCAACAAGACTGTTTCTTCTAGTCTGTTCGTGGTACTTAAATGGCCAAATAAACAGGTATTGGTTGTTCCTTGTTTACTTGATGCTTGATAGTTTGCTTTGTTAATTTGTTTGAAGTATATATATATGCATATTAAATACAACTGACAAATTGCAAGTAATGGTTGAGAAGGAAGACCATCAATATTGCAAGTACCATATAACAAGTTATTTAAAAGGACGGAAGAAGAGGATCAACAGTTTCTTGCTGACTCTTCAAATCCGCCTTAGACGCTGGCAGTTGACTTTCAAATGCATGTCCTAGTGGAATTCACTATCATGTCCCTTGCGAGAGCATCTTCGAAACTGCTAGTACTGGAGACACATATTGATTCACTTACCTTTACAAACTAAAACATATTCAAAGCCTGATTTCTCTGCATGTATATGTCCATGTCCGAAGTGTGATAATATCTTTGCTCTAAGCCCGGTATTGTCAACATCATTAGCAAATTTATTTTCTATTGATAAATTGTGTTGTAGCATAAGTCTTCTATTCCTTCAGAATAATATTTTAGTAGAACGAATATTCTGAAAATTGGATACTTATCACCTTTGTTAACTCTAAGATTTTGTAAGTAAGAAATTACTCGGTGTAGGGCAATTAATTCAATTCGTGAATAAATATTTTCCTCAGAACAATCATTTGCTGTCCTTCATGAGTGATAAAGTTTTACAAGTAAAGTTTTACGAATGCAAGTACGGTGGTACTTGCATTCTTGAGCTATTATGTCAGCTTGCGCCAACTCAGCAGTGAGCGTACTGTCTGCTTTTACCAACACGCAATTTCGTATTTTCTGTCAACTGATTTCGTCAGAACTAGATGTAACTCCTGTCTATTTTCACCAGGCTTATCAAAAAAGAAACACAAATCTGGAAAGGATGAAGTGCATTTCTTTCCCTTCTGCTGAACTGAAACCTCTTCAAAATGTTTACTTACGTGGCACTCTTCAAAGTTTTCCTTTCTTTTTCTTTCTTCAGCTCTTCTGACTTTTGTACTGTTATACCTCAAGATACAAGATTTATGCCACTTATCCCTCTTTTCATTAAATTTTTCCGATACAAATAATTCTTCAAATTTAAATCTACCTAAATTTACGAAGTCTGATAATTGCCTAATTTTTGCCTGTTTTGACAGAATTTCGAACATTGTTTCATAACCTCAGTACAAGACTGATACATTTAAAGTTGCTGCAGGGCACAATAGATTTTTTTGGAGTTAATTTCGAACAGAAAATAAATCTAATCCAGTAAATATCTGTTGTAATAATTTTGGTAAAAACAACATTTCCTGGGGTTGTTTTTACCAAACATAACCCCTGGTTGCCATTTAAACTTTTAAACCATTAAAGCTTTAACCATGCCATTTAAATTTTTAACCATTGAAGTTTACCATTTAAACTTTAACACTTAAACAAAATTAAAATAAATGCATTTAAAACAATACTTTTGAACATGTAAAACCACAAGACTATGAGAAACCGTAACTTATAAAAATATGAGCATCTTTCCTAATCTCGATCCATATAAATAGCATTTACGGGAACATATAAGCAATGACACATGTTACCAATGATAAACACACTGGAAAATATTCGTCACCTAATGAACGACCATATTTGAAGAAAAAAAATCAGCAACGGCAACAATAATAAAAATTAGAGGAAAAATAAATTTAAAACTAAAACTTTAAAATTTCTGAAATTGAAACTTTAAATTGTATTTTGGTAGAATCATGCTATCTTGACATTAACTTTTCCCTCAAGTTCTTGTGCTTTTGTACCCTTGGGGAACATTTTCGATGATGTGTGCTTAGTCATAAAAATGAGAGGTATCATGACCGGATAATTGGACGGTTCGGTCAATTAGGATCCGGATAACCGGCACCCTACCTTTTAAAAACATTTATCTAATGTATATTTACATTCTTAAACCATTAATGCATTTATGGGGGGAGGGAATTCACTTCCACGAATGTATTCTTAAAAGATATCGATTTGCCAAAAAAAAAAAGCATTTTTGGGTTGCTATTTTTAAAATTAGTCTCAAAGTGGAGCTTTAAACTATAAAAAATACAATAAACGCCTATGTAATGACATAGCCAATGATTTAAGAAGAAAATAATAGTAATAATTACAAAAAAGCGCTATTTCTAGTTTTGGACCAAAAATGGCCGCTAAGAGGGGGTTTAGGGGTCATTTCCGATTGGCTCCCCTTCTAAAAATGTTTTTTTATACATTGTCTACAAACCTACCAAGTTTCATGCTTTTATCACAAAATGCAGTTTCTTTTCCCGTAGCCCCCTTACTATTGTATTTTTGTTATTAACGCTTTTGATGTGTTATAAATTTGCCGCCAACATTATCACTTTGAGACAGCGTTTTACAATACTTACAAAAATATGTTTGCTCTGCCATTTTTTTTTTAAATTCCAGTTGTTTTAATTTAATGACAGAAAAGCTCTAGCTCCTAAAGGACTACTTTTAATAGTTTTAATTTGCTTTTCTAGTGTTATCATCAAGTACGTATCTCATACAAGTAAAATGTATGCGTTTAAGTAATACATTAATTTCCTAAATTCGTTATATAAAAATGCAAAATAATAATTGCAGTCTTGTGTCAGGACTACAGATAACTTTTATTTTCAATGCAAAAAATAAATAAATAATTCAAATAAAATAAAATAAATCAATAAATAAAAAAGAAAAAAAAAATGAAAATTTACCCGACAAAAAATGTTTTACATACTTACGTCTAGTTTGACTTGATCCGTTTTGAGGGAGTTTCTAGTTTTCCTCGAAACAAATGATAAAACGTAACTCAATCTTTATATGTCTGATAGTAGTTTTAATATAGGGCCGTGGTGGCCCGATCGGTAAGGCATCGGACTCGTGTCCGGAGGGACCCGGGTTCGAAACCCAGCCGATCAAAGATCCACCGCCTTGATCAATGGTGGCTGGGAGGCGTTAAAAATGTCGTGGTCACAAAGTCCTCCAAGTGAAACGATACCTCTGGGGGTGCTGGGCCCTAGGGTTTGCTCGACCCTAGGTTCTGGGTTCAAAATTAAGAACAGAGCGCTCTTCAGGGCCCTATCCCGGTTAAACCACGAAGCTGTGGTAGGTACGGGGGACCCTGGAGAGTGTGAAGTGAAATGAAGTGAAGTAGTTTTAATATTAAAAACGAATTTACTTTAAACTATTGCATTTATTTATGTTTTCTCTACAAATAACTAATTTCGAACTTAATTTCTTACTTTATTCACAGTATTTAGTAATCAAAGCAAACGTGTACTGTCAAAGAGTATATTTTTAAATTTTATAAACTTAATACGCAGTATATTTTTAACTATCAAGACTGAATTTTAACCCTTATGCATTCTTTCAATTCCTTTCATGCGTAAAATACTATTTTTGCATCTCTATTCTAAATTGAGATCCCAGAAATAGAAGAAAAAAAATAATAAGACTAATTGTTCAATTAAAAAATATTTTTTGGTACATTATGTCATATCAAACTGTTGCGTTCAATAAAAATACTTCCAGAGCTATGCACTTCGGTAGTTAACGGTCTGGTCATGCACCAGTTCCCAAAAAGCCAGGATTAGACAATATACAAACCGATTTCAGTGATGTTAAAAAGTGATGGTAGAAGGTCACTTCACCATGGCGTGCTGATGGTACTATATTTGGTGCGTATGATGAGAAAGCGCTGTAAGAGCGAATAAACGCGGAGGAATACATATTTTGCTAATGGTTTCCATGTCAAGTGTACGAGTCGTCTCCACTCTACTCCCTCCGATTTTGATGAAAATTTTTTTTGGAAGTACATATAAGACTTTCATGAAGCCACACCAATTTTTTACTCCATAAGTGCTATAGTGCAGCCAATATAAATTATTTTGTAAAGGCCTCTTTTCCGTGTCTTGAAAAAAATGACCAAATCGTCAAGTTTGTGCTTTTATTGCTCGCGACCTAAGACGATTATATGGCTCAAATTTGGTGATTCTGATCACAGTTTAGAGTAGAATAGCCTACTTGTGTAACAAAAGCTCAAAGCACTGTAGATTTTTTGCAATTGCTGCCAAAGTTGATAAAAAATCGTATTTTGGCAAATTTTGACCATACGTTATCAGCTTGTATCTGCTGAAAGAATGACTTTCTGAAGCTAATTATTTCCTCGTTTGTAGCCTGATAGCTCGTCCGAAAGGTGTGCAAGTGGCATCTTGATAGCTCAAATAATTGCTGAATTATGCGAGTTGAAATTCCAGTAAAAAAATTTTTTTCTAAATTTTGTCTCAATTTTAAAGGGCAACATCTCAAAAGGGTCATCTTGAATTTCAATTTTCTTTACATTTTTGGAAAGAACACACTTTTCTTAACTAAAAAGATTTGGTTTTATTTTTGAAACAAACCAGTTTCAAGGGGATATTGCAGATCAAAAATGTGTACGTCTATCCAAGTGAAATCAAAGAAAAAAAGACATAGACCTTAAAAGTTCATGTCAATCTGTTCTATTATAATTTACAGGAGCTATTGTACTTATGTTCGAATAAAAAAACCTATTTTTAGATATTTTTGAATATTAGTTTTTGTGTGCGCATCCGTAAAAACTCAAGAAATGGCAAAAAATAAAGTTTTGTTTTTAACAAAAAGAATTATCTTTTTATCGCTGCTATAAGAGCTTGAGTCTTTTCCTATGCGTTATTTTAAAGCTTTTGAAATAAAATTTCGGATGATATGTCACTTGGCAAGGTTGTAGGTCATAAATATTTATAATGATAAATATATAATATTTCAAGGTCATAAAAAGCATTTTTCCATTTTTCATCATTTTTCTTTATATGCAAATTGCAATCATAGGCTGAATATCCTAGACACATCCTCGGCAGTATAAAGAATGGATTTTCAATTACTATTTATCATATTTTCAATCACTATTGTTATCATTTACATGGCGGAAATAATTGCAATATTCAACTCTATCGAAAACTTTCGTTATTGCTTTTTAGAATTATATCTTTAGAGTCCCATTGTACATATTTTTTGTCACAGACACACCATATCAATTGTTTTATTTATTTATTTATCTCATTTATTAATTAATTTTAATTTTTTGAAAATTAAACAATGCTTTATATGACCTTAATATATTAATGACACCTTGCAGAGTGACATATCATCCAAAATTCTGTTCCAAGAGTTTTAAGATAACTCCTAGAAAAGACTCAAGCTCTTATAGCAGCGGTAAAAATATAATTCTTTTTGTTAAAAACGAAACTTTTTTTTTTTGCCATTTCTTGAGTTTTTACGGATGCTCACACAAAAACTAAAGTTTAAAAATATCTAAAAAATGTTTTTTTCATCAGAACATAAGTACAATATCTCCTTTAAATTTTATTAAAGCAACCTGACATGAACTTTTAAGGTCCATGCCTTTTTTTCTTTGATTTCACGTGGAATAACGTACACATTTTTGATCTGCAATATCCCCTTGAAACTGGTTTGTCTCAAAAATAAAACCAACGTTTTTTAGTTAAGAAAAGTGTGTTCTTTCCAATAATGGAAAGAAAATTGAAATTCAAGATGACCCTTTTGAGATATTGCCCTTTGAAATTGAGACAAAATCGAGAAAAAAGAAATTTGACTCGAATTTCAACTCGCATAATTCAGCAATTATTTGAGCTATCAAGATGCCACTTGCACATTTTTCGGACGAACTATCAGGCTACAAACGACGAAAGAATTAGCTTCAGAAAGTAATTCTCTCAGCAGATACAAGCTGATAACGTATGGTCAAAATTTGCCAAAATACGTTTTCTTACCAACTTTGGCAGCAAATTGCAAAAAATCTACAGTGCATGGAGCTTTTGTTACACAAGTAGGCTATTCTACCCTAAACAGTGATCAGAATCACCAAATTTGAGCCTGATAATCGTCTTAGGTCGCGAGCAATAAAAGCACAAATTTGACGATTTGGTCATTTTTTTCAAGACACGAAAAGAGGCCTTTACAAAATAATTTATATTGGCTGAATTATAGCACTTATGGAACAAAAAATTGGTATGGCTGCATGAAAGTTTTATATGTACTTCCAAAAAAATTTTCATCAAAATCAGAGGGGGTCGAGTGGGGATTTTCTCGAAATTTGGGACACTTGACATGGAATGACCGTAATGGCAATTTTAATAATATTGTTTCTTTGACAGACCCTTTTTAAAACTCTTCAGTTGTATAGACAAATGACTTATATTGTTTGCAGGCACGTTCCTTTTTGCCTGCTATTTAAGAAACATATTTAATTATGTATTTGTTCATGTATTTTTATTTGCTTTATCCGAAAGTGTATATTGAATTATACCCTTTGTCCCTCACCTCGGAGCCGAATTCAGAAATGACGAGCCTGATTATTTCTTTTAAAAACAAATGTTGCCAGTTGAAATTTTAGAACCATGGAAAACCGTTTCTTGGACGGAAATTCAAAAGAAACGACGGACACAGGGAGAAAACAATAAATGGAAGTATCGGTATTTCTAGTCTTACTATTATCATATATTTCAATGCGGCTGTATAGGTAGAATAAATGAATTGGAGAGGAATAAGGAAAATTTTCCGCTACCACCCTGTTTTACTTCATAAATTATTTAATTTCAAATTTCCAAAACAAATTATACTCAGGATAACTTAGCCGCATTTATGACTTTTTCTGTCTGCACAGTTTTCATTAAAACCTGTTTCATTGATAGGTTTTGAAAATTAATTATTGTAAGAACTGCGATTTTAGACTTCTTTCTTCCAAAGGATTCAGAGTTTTTAAACGACTTATTCTTAGAAATGTCTATTAATGAACATTTAGGCACTTCATGCTTTTTGAACTAAAACAAACTTTTTGAAATTTCATCTAGCAACTGTAACGAGGTTTCCGAATTTTAAATAAAAGCAGGAAACCGAAATATACTGAAATGGCCGTACGCATTATGATTGCACGTCAAGCTTATTACCAGATTAGTGAAATGCCGTTACAAAGGACTTAAAGGGACTACAAATTTCGTTCGTTTTAACGGGAATTTCATTGTTATGGAATCCAAGCAATGCCATGGAAATTAAATTTGGTCTGAAAATTTAATTCGTCGAAACGGATGTTTCGTTGTATTGGTTTGGTATTCGTTGTGATGGGATTTCATTCTATTATTATGACGTGCATGTTACATCATTAAGATGCACAGTGACAGTTCGGAATCACTTTGGGCAGGGGTCATTCAGGAGAGGTTCGGGGGGGGGGGGAGTTGGGGGGGGAGGGGTCAATCCCCCCTTCCCAGCTTTGAAAAGTAATTGATGAATTTGTTTGATTTACATGATCATGGTTTTTGCTATTTTGTGAATAATTTACATTGAGTATCTACCCTTTGCCCCCCTCTCCCTCGGGAAAAATGTGAAATGATGGGCCTGTCTGTTTTATGTATGTTATGCTATAATAACGTCATTAAAATGTTACAAGAAAGAAAGATCAGGTTTTGGTGTAAAGACAAATGTTTGTAACATTACAATGCGAGAATTTTGTTACAATTGGCAGCATTGGTAAACTATCTGGATGTTGCTGATAAGGTAATGAAGAAAAATTATTGCACCACAACATGCTAATGCTTGAAAACAAATGAAATAAGCATGCAGTGATGAAATAGGCGTGTAAGAACGAATAGGAACGGAATTATTATCTCTAGTTGGTTAAAATCGTAATTATCAAAATCATTTTATTGGTTATTCTTTAGCAGATCTGTTGAATACGGAATACAACTGCTGGCGATGATTGCTCTACGAAAGGAATTTGTTGCTGCCAAACATACATTATGATAAGCTTTTAAAGAAATTCTTAAGAAGACTGAAACTAAATTATACAGGTGGACAATTTTGACTGACCACGTTCAAAGATAAAATGCATCCAGCAGTTTCAAATGGGGTCTATATGAGTCGTAATCCAACCCTACCATTTCCGCACCAGAAAAGTTTAAAGTAGGAGATAAAACTAAATAAATAAATAAACAAATAAGACAAAAAATATAAAGAAAAAAAATCCAACGGTTTTGATATATTTAATTAATTTTTGAAAATTGCAATCTCCATGAACGAAGATGATGACTTCAAATATTCGAAATTTCAAAACACATCATTCTTAATTTCAAATTTAAGATACATGATTTGTAATCTTTATGAAACAAAAATCATGATTTGAAAGCGTCATGATTTCAAAACGCATCATTCAGCATTGCAAACGCAAGGTTCGTGGTTTATAACCTCAATAAACAAAGATTATGATTCCAAAGGTTTATGATTTCAAAACGCAAGCAAATGAATTTACGACTTAAACTTTCATTTAAAAGCCTGCAGCATACTTATGAGTAAAGGTGTCACACAGCAGGTAGTAAGCATCCCAGGAAACGAAAGCGGAAAAGAAAGTTGTTGTAAACCATCATAATCAAAATCACAGCAAATATTCATTGGAGCCAATATGACAGGGAAATCCTTTTTCGTGCAATTGGCATACTTCCTGCAAAACGCAGTGAAGCAAAAATCCTCAAAACGGAAGAAAATTCTTACCCTACTTTTATTACGCTTTAATTTAGAGACTCATTTACTCCAAATAAGATGCACAAATCCATCAATACGCAACCGGAACTCTCGGATTTAGAAGACCACATCCGCAGTTTTATGATACGCAGTTGAAGCTAATACAACGAAAATATCCATCATCTCCATTTCGGTAGCTTTGGTTATAAAAAGCTAATATCTTCAATTTCCTACAATTAAATATAATTCAAAACTTTCTCAATTTTTACATGTTATTTATTCATTTATTATTGGATTTATAAATGATAAACTCATTCCTAATTGAACCCTAGTGAACATTTCAACAGATTTATTTTAATAATGTGCTTCAAACAGCGGGGATGGGGTCTCGAAACCTTGGTTTCTAAAGTAATATTGGCAATGCCAATACAGTAGTTTTTCATGTAAAGATTCTTATGACCGCTCCCTCCCCCCCTCTTCCCCCCAAAAAAGAAATCTGGCCGCGTTAGTGCTTTAAAGTATGATAATGGCTTCAGCTAATTGCTCCGAAGAAAAAGTGTTTTAAAATCATCTCTAAGAAGTCGTGAATTTTAAAACTTCTATCTTGTTTTCTCTAGCCGCTTCGCGTGATCCTACAAGTATAGTTAATTAGAGACTAATTTCACACATTCAAAGTAGATGCAAAAAAAAGTCATGAGACTGCAGAGTTTTCGTATTTAGAAGACTACACCTAAAGCCAATGCCAGAAAAATATCTTCAAGACTCATGTAGCTGCATCTGTGATTAACTAATACGTTGCATATTGGCCTTTATATTGAGCATATTTTATTTCACCATATATTGTTTATTATATTTATTTATTGTACTCAAGACTGTAAGAGTAGATATTTTAGCTTCAGCGCATTTGTTACCAATATCGTACATTTGATCATAGAAACGCTCCAATATTTGAAAACCACATTTTATGGCATGAATAAACTTTTGTGCAACAAAGTAATAATTGTAAACAACGTATATAAAGCACAAATTAGCAAATCGATTGCAGACACGTGTTTCGGGTGTTTCAAAGAACCCATTTTCCAATACCAAGAAGTTAGCTTTAGTATGAAAAGTCATCCGCAGAAAAAAGATCTTCATAATGAATTAGTGACAAATTTGAATCAAAGAAAAGGGATATTTTCTCGAAAGACTTTTCACCTAAAAGCTCACCTCTTTGCATTGAAAAAAAGGTTCTTTGAGATTCCGAAATACGTGTCTGCAATAGATTTGCTTATTTGTGCTTGTTATTTGTTGTGAACTATTGTTATATTTCATAGCGTTATTTATTTTATAGCGCGTCTTAAAAAGTCATTATGTCGCGATATTTCATATTCTTTGTTTCGTCACCCGATTACTGTGATTAAATTGATATAGAAATTATAAACTTCCATAAAACTAACTTAAAAGAGGTGCGTTTCTGTTTCACAATTAGTCACCACAACAAAAAACACTGATTAGCAACATTCCAGCTTCCATAGCTATTAAGTTTATGTCACATATAATATCCCACTATTTCTTATTTACTGGCATCTATCTGTGAAAACCTGTCTTAGTGTGAATTAAAAATCCTGCATTTTACTGTCTATTTGGAGCCTATTTACATTGACTAAAAAGTCGACTCATTGCATGGACTTTAAAAGAATAAATAAAATTTTGTTTTAATATTGTAAAAACCTATACCTGAACAAAGCATCATGTAAATAATTACAAGAGAGAAATTGTGACATTATATTCCCTTGCTTGGAAATAGATGAATTTATACACGGAAGAAATAAAAATGAAAAAAAATTGTCCGTAATAAATGAATATCTATGCAAAATGAAAATGAAAGTTATAGTAAAAGCTTGTAAGTTTTATAAGTTGCTTCACAAAGTGAAATTGTGTACGAGTTATGATAATTTTTAAAAAAAATTTTATTAGTTAAATGTTGAGATGAACTCTATTGTTTGAATAGATAGAACTTAGACATTTATTGCAGCATATTTTGTTAAAAGTTCAAGTTGGATGGAAAAACATTTTGAAGTACTTTTTGAAAATTTAGGAGCATTTTAACTAGTTACAAAGAAGTAAAACATTTCATAATTTCGTAGATCTTCGACTTTGGATCCCGTCTAGTTTCACAAAATTTTAGAGAAGTTTATTTGCGTTAATTTATAAATTATTCCAGATAATTCAAATAATAGTCGGGAATGAATCGTCAGATCAATAAGTAAAACTATTGCACAAAATAGCGCATGTATTTTTAAAAATATACCTAATCAAGACTATATCAATCTAAAACGTTTTAGACTCAGAAAAAGAAAATTAAAACCAAAACTACGTTTTAGTCAAAAATTTTAAATAAAATTTAATTCCCGAGAAAGTAGTCGATTTTGAGTTAAGTCCTTCTTGCACAGGTGGTGCGATATGTTGTTGAGTGTACGCTGAATAAATCAATTGTTGTTCAATGTTACTTCAGCTTTTCAATTTGTATGATTTTTTAAAGGAGAGAGATAGAGAGAGAGAGAGAAAGAAAAAAAGCTCTTTAACTTCAAGTCTAAACTCTTCTCTTTTTTACTAAAAAAATTGAAACGTATTTGTGAATAGATTTGGAGGTCAACAGCCTTAAAGCAAATCCCAGATAGTATGTAATTCAGTACCTGCTACAAATCATTCTTTTTCACACACGTTGAAGAATCATTATAGTGAGCTTCCTCTAGCAAAACACTCAACCGGCGTTACCTCGATGTTAATGATATTTTTTTTCTATGACAGGTCTCGCACGAAAATAAATGTTTTAGAAGTTATATGATAGTAGTGTTTTTTCCCACTTAAAAACTAATGCTTCATTTTTTAGCTTTCGTGGGAGGTTGGAAACTGAAGTAAATGTTTCGATTCCCCCGTCATTTTCTTCTACTTTTGGGTTTAACAGCTTATTTCGTTATTTTCCGTGACGCGGTTTCATGTGAGGCTTATTCAACAGGCTGTGATTAAACTCGCATGATGGTTGAAAAAAATGTTCATTTTTTTCTTTGTTACGTGTTATTGTATGTACATTTGAGAAAAACATATCTATTAGACATCTCTAAGTTTCAGTGAGTGATGTAAGAGCTTGTTTCAAAAAGCGTTTGGGTACTATCAAAAAGATTCTTTTAACCGGAACGCAGCTTTTAGCTCATATTGATTTGTTTTTCTTGCATTGCACTGCAAAAAAAAATGTCGTTTTTGCAGTATGATACAGCTAATTTTATAGTAATAAACTGTAAAAATTGCTAATTTTACAGTAATAAACTGTAGAATTGCTAATTTTACAGTAATAAACTGTAAAAATGCAAATTTTATAGTAATAAACAGTAAAAGTGCTAATTTTACAGCTTATTACTGTGCATTTCACAGTTTTAAACTGGAACCTCAGCTTCCAATATTATGTGGCTGTTTTTACAGTGTAATACAGCTAATTTTATGGTTAATAAACTGTAAAATTTCTAATTTTAGTTTTAAGTTGGCACCTCTGTTTCCATTATTGTATTTTAAAAACAAGTTTATTTTTTGCAGTGTGGTTAGTTTATCTTTCTGATTGTGAAATGGCACAATTTGTTTAAAAAAGTAATGGATTTAAAAACAAGTTGCATTTTGATTGAAGCATCATTTAGAAAATAAATCAGTACCATTTTCGGCACCTCATTTAGTGGTGTAGTTGTTGGCGGGTATATATGACTAAATCCTTGATAAGAGTAAAAAGTAAAAGTAACGCGTAAATTGAGCAAAATAAATAAATAAATAACTGTAATTGCTGTTTGCAGTATTTTTTAAATAATTTTGCTCTTTATATACGCTCTTTTTTTTCATTTCGCTCACATTTTTACACAAAGCAATTTTAGTTAGTTTTTCATTTAACGTTTTATTGATGGCTTGAAAATGAAGTATTTATCATCCTATATAAAAAAAATAAGTGTGATCAGTTAGGGTTAAGGGAAATAAAATTTCGATGTATCAACTTTAGATCCTTCCCTTTCTTTTGCATGAATTGTGAATTGAGATGTGAAATTCTGCTATTTTTTAAAACCGTTTTAAATTTATACACAAGAAAAAAATAAATAAATAAAGGATCTAAAAGAAGTCAGCACCCCCCCCCCCCCCCATCGGCATCAATGGGGTGCAACATGGTGCCTTGTGCAACAAGTAGTTTTAACATTATATGACCGTATTTCAAGTCCGTAAGTGTTATAGTTAGCTTGTCTGGACATCGCCACACAGACAGCCAGACTGTACTAAACTTCATTACAGTTTGTGCCTCTTTCGCCCACTATTTTAAAGCTCAACAGCAATTTAAATTCAGCACGTCAACAAGCTATTATTTTGGTTTGTTTTGGTTACCTCACATCAAAGCTTTTCGTCACTTGAATTTTTGAAACCTAGATTAAAGAAACGTTTACATTTTATTTTTAATCGCTCACACGAGTTCAAATACCGATGACAAAACACTGTTCCGATCATCTGTTTTGATCGCATGCAGAATAAACACGAAATTCTATTAAATGCAAATCAAGCATTTTGCTTCAAAATGACTTCAGGCGCCAAAAGCTGGATGCCTTTAAGTGAAGCAAGAAAGGTAAGCGCTGATTAGAGCTCTATATAAGTTATTAATCTGTTTCAGATTATCAGCTTAGCAAGTCATGCTCGATTAGACAGCGATAATGTGTGGTTTGCTTTTTAAATTTCCTGATTTTCTTAGAGCTGTGAAGTTTTCGCAGTGAAGAAATTTTCATTACGTAGCTTAGGGGACAACATCGAACTACGAGGGGGAATGTGTGGGGCATAGGCGGCTCGTACAGGGGGGCAAGGGGGGAGACTACCCCTCGCTTCCAAAAGTAAAGAGGCCTTGCCACTTCACTTTTTATGGTTAAAAAATAATGATAGAGGGAAAAATGATGTTTTGCTAAATGGATTGATTTATTTCACTTAAGTAAAAGCTTAAAATTCTAACGTTTGCATGTAATTTCATAAGAATGGAACTTTGAATCGTGAGGGAAAGGGTATGTTAGCCAGTCTGGTTGATTTTGGAGGTTATAATCCGCATTTTTAAAAGGTCATTTACTCAGCAATGTTATATACAATTAATGCAGCCAAATTTTCCAACTGAAAAAAACCCTGTAGATTTACTGCCTTCTACCCCCCAACCCGACCCCACATTTCTCTTGTCCCCCCCTTTTTTCGCACACCAGCCACCTATGGTGTTGTGGGGTGTGGGAAAACTTCTCCAATATTGTGATTTACTGAGTTTATTAGTTTATTTATTAATTTTCTATAGGGTCGATCAGTAAAGGAAAGGGTATGCATAAGATACTTCATTATTAAAAAAAAATCTAGAATTGAACAAAAAATGATTAAATTATTCTTTACTGAATCAACAAAAGTCTGTGTATCGAATTGAATTAAATCGCACACAAATTTGCGTAGAGTTCATAATGCAACTCTTATGAACACTTAAGGACAAAATTTCGAATTTCCCTCTCCATCTTTCTCTTGTTTTTTTCTTTTTAGCAAAGAACAATTTACCAAAATTGAAAAGAAAAATTAAGTTTTGTGGTTCATTTTGTACTATGTTCTCCGTGATCAATACGTCAAATGAATAATTAAAGTATCTATTTGAAAAGAAAATTATTTGCCTTTACAGTTTCCATTCAGTTTTCGCCGATTTAATAGAACTTCATGCACATTTGAATGTTTTTGCGTTGAATATGTGACGTACGTTTCTATCTGATGGAAACATAAAAAAGCTACTTATGTTTCAAGTTCTGCAAATTTTTAATTTCCTTCTAATTAAGCTTCTAGTAATCGATGGGACATTAATCATTAATGAATCATTGATAAATATTGAGGGGAAAAAATTCTTCCCTTCCCTCCTTTTTCCTTCCTCCTTTTTTAGCTAACTGTTTCATATTTTATTCATTTCAAAAAGTTTTCTCCTTCTTTCTATAAATTAGTAATTAACTCAAGTCAATTTTATAATTTTATGTGTTTTCATTAATGAACTATGAAGATCATACTAGAAAACGAATAGTTGCAGTGAAACATGCTTGCGTAGTTTATATTCCAATACTTAGAAAATGAAAAAATAGAATTAATTTTACAAATTAATTATAAGCTTTAGAGCATTGAGAAATTTATTTATAAAATAGCTCTCTTAAAAAATGTTTTCAAGTTTAAATTTTTCTAAACAATCACTTGAGAGGGAATACATCAAACATTTTCATTAAATGTTGCCTTTAAGAGAAACAATCGCACAGTTTTTTTTCTCTTCTGTTTTCTTTTTTACTGTTTGTTAAAACTATAAAGAGAAAATAAATAACAATTTTCTACAAATTTCCACCGAGATTTCATTAGCTAAAACTGTAACGATCATGTCCCACACAGTACGTTTTCAAGTGTTTTTCCTACCTATCGACCTGTAGTGAATTTAAAACGTGAACAACATTAATCAAGGTCCTTTGTTTTTCAACATATTGAAGGTAATTTTGCACGTGTTTTGGGCTCTTTAGATTTTTCTCATTCATATTTCAATATAAAACAAAAACCAAACTACCAAAGACCTATAAGTCCCATTAAGGCCTCCTTTTTGATATTACGAAAGTCAATTACAGATAAATAAAAAGTAAATAGGTTGATAACAGCAATCACCGAAAAGTATAAAAATGCGTTTTTCTTATTAATAACATCAACCACAAATGTTTATATTATTTCTAGGATCACAATGCAAAAAAAATGCTGTTGTTTTTACAGTATAATACTGTCAGCAGAGGTTTCAGTTTAAAACTGTAAAATGCACTGTAATAAACTGTGAAACTAGCAATTTTATATTTGAAGTTAAAAATCAACGTAAATAAAGCACAAATAGGGTAGAAATATTTTGTGCTTTATTTACGTTGATTTTTAACTTCAAATATAGTTCAGCACAAAGCCTATTTGATCATTTTTCATTTAGCAATTTTATAGTTTACTACTATAAAATTAGCAATTTTACAGCTTATTACTGTAAAATTACATTAAAATTAGCTGTATTATACTGTAAAAACATCTATTTTTTTACAGTGCAGGCGAAGAGCTTTATGCAAATAGATATGTGAAACCAGTTCTTCAAATTATATTTCCTTATAAATTTAAAATAACTTTATATCAATTTTTAACAGCTCATTAAAGCTGGTTGTAATTTGAAGACATATTTTACTTATTCGCTTTGTATCTAATCAAATGTTAAGAATAGTAATTTAATATTCAATTCATTGCAATTGTTCTCCCTTGAAGCAGAAAAGAAACGAAGATACAACGCAAGAAATCATATGGTGATTTGAGTAATTTACAGCTAGTTGCAGATAATGCAATTTAAGAAATGATTGCTATAAATGTATTTTTTGAGTAGAGTAAATGCTTTTTTAGTTCTTGAAAGTAAGAAAAAAGAATAAAAAATAGAAACATTATTTTTTGAAGACTTTTCACTGGCATATTCTAACAATTAAGAGTTATATACCTTGATATCCAGGGCTTAAAAATTAAGAAAAGTTGCTAAAAAGTATTACCTTCCTGTGTTTTTTTACTTTTAAAAGACACATATTGATTAGTTCTTCTACTTAATTTCAGAAAAAATATGATAATATATGTTTTTCACAGCCTCTTAAATTTGGCTAAATTTTCAAGATGATATTTGTTTTTTCACTTTCCATGTTAAAGTATAATACAAAGTACATTTTACTTGATAAACTAAATTTAATTTTCCTATATAAATAGCTTGAAATTGGTACAAAAGTTGCTGCCTTGGAACCATTACTTCGCAAGTTATTGCAATTTGTAACAGTTTTTGTCAAATCCAAAATGACCGTAATTGGTCGAAAATGAGCATTTTCAATTACTTATATATCAACCAATAATAGATAAATGTTTTATAAAATGACTTTTGAGAATTCCACTAGCTCACATTTTGATAATTATTTTTTGAAAAACATCTATTACCACGAAGTTTCACTCTTGGGCTGTTCACATAAGAAATAACTCACCACCAAAAATTGAAAAATTCACTGAATTATAAATAATTTTCGTGTTTAAAAAGAGGGAAGTGCTGAGCAAAAATAATAATTTACGCATGAAATATTCGTAACTTTTTCACCTTCAGCGCCGTAAAGACCTAAAAGAATGACACGAAAAAAATTGGTTTTCAAGCATATTTGCTTTCGCTTTTCGTTTCACGCATCCTCAAGAAAATGAAGTTGAAAGCAATCTATTGATATGAATTATATCACTTTTGGGGGGTCCGCACAAGAAATGACTCACCAGCAAAAACTGAAAAATTCACTGCACTATAAATAATTTTCAAGTTTAAAAAAAAGTGCCGACCAAAAATAATAATTCACGCATGAAATATTCGTAACTTTTTCACCTTCAGTGCTGTGAAGACCTAAAAGAATGACACGAAACAAAAAGGTTTTCACGCATATTTGCTTTCGCTTTTCGTTTCACGCATCCTCATGAAAATGAAGTTTAGATGTATAGATATACGAGTGCCAGGCGCCATTATTTGAAGAGTGAGTCCTCTTTACATTTGAGTGCACTATTATTGATAAAGATCGACATCTTTCACCACGTGCTTCGCTTGTCTGAACTTAGCGTTATGAATTGAATCAACCTCTTTTCATCCCAATTTCTAATTGATATTTACTTACTATTTTCGCCTTGAAGGATGTTTCTCAATTTTATCTTTCGATTCAATCAAGTAAAGTAATGCAAGGTTCGCTCTAGGGCGCGTTATTGCGCGATTCCCGCAAGTTTTTTTATTTTTTAAATCCTACTCAATAAAAATAACTTTCCTCGCTGCTCCCGCTATTCACCAATTAGCGGATGTATATTAAAAAGATCACGAAACTTCTCATCTCGGATTTTTCTTTCCTTTTTTTTCCATACAGTGAACTCTCACTTATGCGCCGGTCCAAGGGACCAACAGAAAAAGGCGCATAAGTGAGAGAGACGCATAAGTGAACAAGCCTATTTAAAGGTCTAAAACGCAAGATAAGCTCTAATGAGGGCATAAATAAGATTGTTTCTATAGAAAAAGGACATATTACTATGGTTTGGCAATTACTGTAACGTAACTACTATGATAAATAGAAAACAAAAATTGTAGCATACCTAATCACAAACTAATCATTTCAAATCAATGCATAATTGATAATTGTCTATCTCCGAACTCTAGTTCATGCGGAAAAAATGCCTTCCGTGAGCAATTAAGGCCAAAGATTAAAGAGGAAATTGAAGAAACATGCTTATTTTTTAAAGAAAATTAATTATTTTTTTTACATTTTACGAAAAATTCGGCGCATAAGTGAAATATTTATCTTAAGAGCGACGCATAAACGAATGATATTATCATTATTTTGCTATGGAATGTGCTGGGACTATTGAAAATGGTCGTATAAGTGAAAAAGGCGTATAAATGAGGCGGTGTATAAATGAGAGTTCACTGTATTTACTTATTTTAGGTATCTGAATCTTTTAGGTATCTGAAAATTATTGCAAGTCATTCAATATAAATGGGATGACTTGCAATAATTTTCAGATTCAGATTGAAATTGCTAATTCTGTGTATTTTCATGCAATTTGATCCAGATAAAACACAATAAAAAAAATTTTAAACGCGATTTTTACTAAGAAACATTTTTACAAGAATAAAAATATATTACTTTAGCACTTGTGTAAAATTTTACTTTTACTTGTAAACGAATATTATTTTATTAATGATAATTAAATTAAACTTTTCTTTAAAAATATAAACATATTTAGATTTTGGAAACACTGTCAAAAAGAGAGAGAGAGAGAGGGAGAGAGAGAAAAGAATGGAAAACAAAAAAAAAAGCACCGAAAACGAATGGTTCATGTGACATGTAATACGAAACATATCTTCCTACTGTAGGTATTCAGCTTGCTATATTTTTCTGGAATAGTCTTCACATTTTTTTTATTGCTGGTGCTTTATAACCATATATTCCAGATAAAAGAAAACCATTTTAACAATCAGTAGGCGTAAATTTACACTATCAGTAAAAGTATAAGCATTTTTATTATTTAGTGCAACAGATTTTGAAAATAAAAATAATCAATAAACGTAAAATTTTACTTTCAATACCAAAGATATCTGTTTTGGTTTTCTTGAGCAGTGGAATCTAGAAACGAACGAAACTGACAATAAAGCAACGAAATGACGTCTGGAATTTAAACAATAGTCGTTATTAAACGATGAACAATGATTTCGTGGCTGATCATATGTAAGAACTTTCTATACATTGTTATTTATAATCTCATTTTTCGAATAATGTATTAAAGTATGTGCAACAAAGTTTTTGAGGTAAAGGTAAAAAATACATATATTACAGTAATAGCTTACTTTCAGAAGTAAGTATTTTTTAAAAAACTTTTGTGCAGTCTACGTGAGGAAGGATCATGGCGCAAACTGTAACATTGAAATTTTTAGGGGTTGCTTTGAGTAACTTTTAGTTTCTTTTAGAAGTCTCGATTTGGAACGGAGAGAGAGAGAGAGGGGGGGGGGTTACTCCGTAGAATTGGAGGGGGCTGCAGAGTCATTCTTGGCGGCATCTCTGCTGGTATAATATTAGATAACAGAAATTATTACATTCAGGATTAAGATTAAAAGCACTTTTATAATCTGTTACGAATAAATTTGTAAATTTGATAAGTGAAAAAAATTTAACCTCCTTCTTATTTTATTTTGAGAGCATTTAATATAACAATAATAATAACAATAAAAAAACAATGATGTTGCTATTGAACTGTAGATACTAACCATATGAAACATTAATTGTACATTCTTGTCATATGAGTTGCTTACGATTAGTTGACAAAAGGAAGATTCTGATTTGAGTAAAATATTCTAAGCTGAATGATTTATTCAAAACAAAGAAAACGTTTGATGGACTTCTTTTGAAAATAAAAAGTAATTTCAATAATAATAAGAGCTGCAAAATTTTCTGAATATTATTTTTTCTCTTCTAAGTTCAAACTAATTGCAAATATTTCAAAAATGCGTAATAATTTCTAATAAAATTATCATCAATGGTTTTTTATACTGTTTATCGACTCCATCTTGTGCGCAATTAGCTCCATAAATTTCATGACACTAGCTTTCAGTTCGAATAACTAACTGTTTCGAACCTTCAGTAAACTCTTTATTTATTTATTTCACGAATCTTCGAGTGGGGGTTGGCAAGCGAAGCGAGCAAACAGGTCACTGGAGAAGTTGCCCCCCACCCCCACCCCCCCAAAAAATCCCTTTGATATCCACTTTTTTTTTAGAACAAAAGTATCTCAAAGTCACACTGAATTTTCCTATAAACTCTGACAAATAATGCGTCTGGCACCTAAAATTATTTCTTCGTTCCTACGAATTTAGTTTCTGTCGATCTACACACACACACACACATACATATACGCACATGCACAGATAAAAAACATATGAATGTCCAATAGTAGTAAAGAAAAATAACATTGTTTTATAGAAAATGTAATAGGAGGGGGGGGGGGAGACAAAACAACTTGGGTACAAAAAAGGATTTTTTGTACCCAAGATATATAAAAGATGACTGATCAAATTATTTAAAATATTTACTATATGTCACAAAACAATAACTGATTTAACCTTTTAACTGATTTAAACTGATGCAATAGACTTTTTTTCTCACTTAATGAATTTTTAAGACAAAAAGTATTCATCATTAAAAATGAAATTTCTCATGAAAATTTTATTTTTTCGCAATTGCTCATCAATTAATTTTTTAAAATTATTAAAGTATAATGGTCGCAAATGAAAACAAAACTAATCAAGTAATTTCAGCTCTACAGCAATATCTCATATCAAGGCCGTAACCAGATTATTATTTAGAGGAGGGTTTTACCAACACATTTCTCGTGAAATCTATATCATAAATGAAATTTGATTTCATGTTCTATATTCTATTGCTTTTTGTTACACTAGATGCTTAAGGGGCATTAACATGAAAAATTAAATAACATATCTTTCCAATGAAGCAAAAAATTCTAATGTATACAAAGCATCTTCGCCCCAGTTAAAAAGGTGTATTGTATATGAAATTATGTTTACAAAATCTACTTTAAAGATAAATACCGCAGATAAACCAATTAATTTGTACTATCCTTCAATAATGATAATTTTATTTTTCAAATGAAATTGAAAAGTAAACAAGAAAATTAAAAATAAAATAGTAATAATATTTTTCAGAAAAAAAGGGCATTAAAAAGTATTTGTTGGAATAGTTTTGAAAAATTTCGGAGATGGTTTGAACCCTAAAAACCCACCTCTTAAATACGGCCCTGTCTCATATCTATTGAAAAGGAAGTCATCCTTTGCAAAAGAAAAAAAAAGCTCTCCACTGGCGAGACAAGACACACATCTAAATCAAGTAATCCACAGGATCACATCACCACTTACCTTCTCTCGGGGTCAGCCCTGGGCTGCATGGGGTTAAATCCAGACCGCGCGCGTCCACTTTCCAACCTCCCAAGTCGGCGTTTAGCGTCTTTATGATCCCTCGAATCTCTCGAGATGAAGACGCCGAAATGTCAGTGGCCGAATCCGACAGAGACCTATTTCTGCAGTGGCCCGCGGCTGCGTTCGAAATAGGTGACGGGAAAACTTGGAAAATGCCTGTGCTTTTTGCAGGTCGTGGTCCTCGGACCTCCAGGCTATTTGCCTTGCTGGAGTGCCTGCCGAAGACGACAGTCTGGATTCGTTATTTTGCTTTAATTAACCCTGATTTCTTTGTGTTTTCTTTTTTTCGAGGATGAAGTTGAAGATGCTCGTCGAAAGGGTTTGTCTCCTGCCTCTGGGTCAAAGTGTGAGAGCTGCTTGTGGCCGGTATTTTCACCTTTGTGTTTCACCCGTAATCAATCGCTTTTTTTTCTCAATTTGGTGAAAGATGTAGTGGAATGTAGGGCAAAGTGAAATTGAAAATTAATTTTCAAAGTTTGCGACTGCATCTGTCTATCAATGTTTTAATTAGGTTCTTGAATATATGCCTGTGCTCCTGAATATATGCCTGTTTGGTTCCAGTCAAATTATAAATTTTGCTTTAATTAACCCTGATTTCTTTGTGTTTTATTTTTCGAGGATAAAGTTGAAGATGCTCGTCGAAAAGTTTTGTCTCTAATGCCTCTGGGTCAGAGTGTTTTTTTCTCAATTTGGTGAAAGATGTAGTGGGATGTGGGTCAAAGTGAAATAGTGGGGCAAAGTGAAATTGAAAATTAATTTTCAAAGTTTGCGACGCCACCTATCTATCAATATTTTAATTGGATTCTTGAATACATAGTTGGTTCCAGTCAAACTATAAATTTTGCTTCAATTAACCCTGATTTCTTTGTGTTTTCTTTTTTGAGGATGAAGTTGAAGATGCTCCTGCCTCTGAGTCAGAGTGAGAGATGATACCGAGAGCTGTTTGTGGCCGGTATTTTCACCTTTGTGTTTCATCCGTAATCAATCGCTTTTTTTTCCTCAATTTGTTGAAAGATGTAGTGGAATGTGGGGCAAAATGAAATTGAAAATTTATTTTCAAAGTTTGCAACGCCACCTATCTATCCTCTATGTCAGAGTGTGAGAGATGATACCGAGAGTTGCTTGTGGCCGGCATTTTCAACTTTCTGTTTCACGAATAATCAATCGCTTTTTATTTCTTAATTCCGTGAAAGATGCAGTGGAATGTGGGGCAAAGTGAAATTGAAAAATTAATTTTCAAAGTTTGCAACATATCTATCAATATTTTAACTAGGTTCTTGAATATATAGTTGGTTCCAGTCAAACTATAAATTGCTCTTAAAGATCAAGAAATTTAATTATTAAAGCCATTTGTAAAATTTAGAACTCTTATTGTAACATTTTATGATTAATCAAAAATAGTTTTGTTATGGTAAAACGATGAAGTTCTTTTAATTAACATTTTAAATATTAATTCAGATTTACTGATGGCCGGTAGTATGGTCTTTAAAGATAGTCCAATACTTGTTTAGTTAATATTAGGCATGTTTTGATTTTAAATGCTTAGTACGATTTGTCAAGGTTACGCAGGGTTAAGTGAATGGTGTAAAATTAAATAGTTCATTTCGTGTACTTATTTATTCATTGATTGATTCACCTACGCATTTATTTATTAATTAGCTTATTTATATTCCTTCATTAAATAATGAAAGTATTCATTTATTCATTCGCTAATTTTCTTATTCATTCACTATTTTATTCTCTCATTTATTTTTCTCATACATCAATTGAACCATTTATTTCAAAAACCAGTCAAGCGATAGACTTAAAAGTCCAAAAAAGCATTTTTAACCTTAGTTTAAAATTTTTTGACAAGAGTCGCAACATTTTAAACTGAAATGCATGCATATTTAGATTCATTTTTTCAGTGAAAAGTGATACAGTTGAATGTGATTACATAATTGTTTTCTTAAAATTAGAAATTTTGTGGTTTGACTGGTTTTTGAAATAAATGATTCAATTCGTTAATTCATCTATTCATTCGTTTATTTATACATTCATTTGATGAAAAATATTTTTAACTGTAAAATAGAAAATATTTCATTAGAAAATGTTTTTTCACTTTGTCCCTCGTATTTTTATAGAGAAAAATTTCCGCTTGTTTTTGAAGGGACGAAATTACTACCAAAAATTAAAAATAATTCTTCAATGGAAATTTTATTACAAATTTACTCTGGATTTGTTATCCAATAAATGTTATCCATATGTACTCGAAAAGAGAAATTTTTAAATATAATTATGATTTTTTTCTTTTTTGAAGATGGTATTTATTTTTCTCCAGTAGATACCGAAGAAAATTTTTCAAGCAATGAAATATTAACTTTTTTTTGTTATATATTATTTTGTTGAATTGATTATATTTGGTTATATGTGACTAAAATAAGTATGCTTTTCACCTGTCTCAACACCAGACTATCTTTGTAATAGGGTAAACTACTAGTTATGAGCACGGTTAAGTTTTTCTTTACTTTTTTATTCTACACTAGGTGGCCAAAAGTATCCGGACACTTTCAAAAATTCACATTTTTACATATAGCTCGAGAAATAAGTGATCAATTGTTCTTTAATTTTAGTCATACAAAATATAGACTTCACCGAACATTTCCAAGTTGAAATTAAATTACCCTTGCATTTGGGGGACGACAAAAAGGGGGTTGAAAGAAAAACCGCTTTTTGACCATAACTCATCGAAAATAGCTCGGAATAAGCTATCAATTTCAGTAATTAATTAGCATACTATGTATAATTACTGTACACATTTTTATGAACGTACCACTCTTACTTCTGAAGATATGAAACATTTTTGAAAAAACGGCAATTTTATTTGAAGGGTTTTTGCTCATAACACGCAGAGTTTTTGATCAAACCTTATCACAACTTCAGGAAAGATGACAAAATACAAGAGAAAGAACATACTAAAACGGTAAATAAAAATATTAAAAATTCGATGAGATATGAACGTTAAAAGGAAATAATTTTTTACGGCGCATGCGCGAACGACAGAAATTTATAACTACAAAAATATTGTAGCCTGATTTATGCTGCATCTTATAGAAAAAGTTCCAGTTGAATATCATGAAAAATGAAAAAGATATCAGCGATCTAGTGAGCTGTATTTCATTCATTTTCAGACAATACATAAATAGTGAGGGGTTGTCCACGAATAGTGTGGTGACAATCGATCATTTTTTTTTCAATGTTAAATTGTATACAGTTTGAAAATTTATATTCGACATTGTCGTCACATTTCGTCTGTTCGGCCAAAAAGACCTTATACGTAGGTTTCCAAAAGTATCCGGACACCCTCTGAAACGTTGGTTTTGAACGACGACGTAATAACCTTTAATTTAAAAATAGCTCTTTGTGGACAGACCCTCACTATTTATGTAGTGTCAGCGAATGAATGAAATACAGCTCACTAGATCGCTGATATCTTTTTCATTTTTCATGATATTCAACTGGAACTTTTTTTATAAGATGCAGTATAAATCAGGCTACAATATTTTTGTAGTTATAAATTTCTGTCGTTCCCGCATGCGCCGTGAAAAATTATTTCCTTTTAACGTTCATATCTCATCGAATTTTTAATATTTTTATTTACCGTTTTAGTATCTTCTTTCTCTTGTATTTTGTCATCTTTCCTAAAGTTGTGATAAGGTTTGATCAAAAACTCAGCGTGTTATGAGCAAAAAACCTTCAAATAAAATTGCCGTTTTTTCAAAAATGTTTCATATCTTCAGAAGTAAGAGTGGTACGTTCATAAAAATTTGTACAGTAATTATACATAGTATGCTAATTAATTACTGAAATTGATAGCTTATTCCGAGCTATTTTCGATGAGTTATGGTCAAAAAGCCGTTTTTCTTTCAACCCTCTTCTTGTCGTCCCCCAAATGCAAGGGTAATTTAATTTCAACTTGGAAATGTTCGGTGAAGCCTATATTTTGTATGACTAAAGTTAAAGAACAATTAATCACTTATTTCTCTAGCTATATGTAAAAATGTGAATTTTTGAAAGTGTCCGGATACTTTTGGCCACCTAGTGTATTTATTTATTTTTAATTTGGATTGTTGTTGAACTGTAATGGTATAGTTCTAGTTTATAGAAAAACTCATGGTATTAGAACTTTGAAATTTTTCGAACTGAAATTTCAGTTAATTTTCAAGTATGATTTAGGTATGATTTTTGAAATAAATTGGAATACACTGGTCTAACTACGTATGAGCCCACCGGTTTAGTTATGGTCATACTAAAAACTAGTAATGTCAACAATATTAATAGCATTTATTTCTGTTTCAATATAACCTAATATAAAGTTTAATATAAAAGTTAAAGTATCTTGACTTACCCGCTCAAGCAACACTAAAATTAAAATATGGAAAACTGATATCACTTTAGAAAGGTTTGTCTGCAAATAAATAAATAAAATAAATGGAATTATTCCGACTGCTTCTTTTTTATTTTTATTTATTTATTTATTTATTTATTTTTTTTTTGTTTATTGCTTGCCAAAGTCGTCCTAATGTTATTTTTTAACTGATGCATTGGAAATAAATTAGTTTTATCTGTTTTCTTTTTAAAACACGGATACGGAAAATAAATGTTAATAGCTTTTAAAAGTTCGATGTCCTTAATTCAAGTGTTTTTCTTCTATCAAACTGAATTAAAGTATCATTATAATTCCTAAATGATAATGTAGACTAATAACGGCAAAAAAATTACTTACGGTAGTATATCATAATTAAATATTTATTTTTAATCAACTAAGTTATAGGCACATCAGCTTTAAATGATTTTAAATATTTTGATTAATAGCAAAAATGCATCTGTAGGATACAAAAAAGTTAAGGAATGAACACGCATCAATGAAAAATGACAATGTCAGTTTCTTAAGAAAAAAATTAACGAAATACAACGAAAATTCACCATTGGTAACTGAGATGCATTAACATAATAAATCAGTGTTGATAAAAACTTCTATCTGAAAAAATGTGGTAAGGGTATTCTTGAAAAAAAAAAGTATTTCCAGCATCTACTGATGTTGTGCTTCAAATGCTGATTACAAACTTGATAATAATACAAGACAAACCAATAATACAAGAAAAAATAGATTTTTTTCTTTTTCTTTTACTTTAACTGGATTTGATGTTTATGTTTAGTTTTTGCAATGTATAGTTCACAGTAAAATAGCTCCTTTTCTGTTTTTCCTGTTACCAAAATAATTTATTTAATTGTTATTTTTAAAAAAATTATTACGTAATGTATGCTAAAACTCAATCACATTTGCGCTCCAAGAAAACCTCAGTTTTATTCAAGAAAAAAACCTCTGCTTTTTTTTCTACGTGAATACTTTCCCGAACAGTATAAATCAGTTAAACTCTAACAGTTTCTTCATTTCTAAACGAAAAATTTAACGGTTAAAATCCTTAAAATCGAAAGATTTCAAAGGAAACGGGATTAGCACGGTTGCAGCCGAAACTGCATTCTTGTAACAGATCTGATACTTTCATAACTGTAATTACCCCAAATCTGTGAGCAGCATCTATCAGTTACGGATGACTTCGCTTACAGGAAAAACATTCCAAACGCCGCTGAAGTGGAAAAATATGACTTGAAACAGAAATTTACCCATGTTATTCTTTATTAAAAATGCCTCAGATTTTACAAACATAACAATCCAAAAACATTCATTTGTTTCCTATTCTCAGACCCACTTGTGAGTCAATAACGCGCATTGGATATAGTTCATGTAGCAAGCATCACCCCATGTCATGTTTAACGCTTCGTTACAATTAACATAACAATTGTTTTCCCACAAAGTACAGCGACGCTCGTAGATTTAATTCTGGACAATTTTCAACTTTATAAGGGTTTCATCATTTAACGTTATAATAGCTACCAGGGCAGCTAGATTAGCTTCCTACGACATGTTGATGCATAACGTTCCAGCCCCCCTAACTTTTACCTCATTCTGTTTAATGTTCATAAGATTTTAAGACATACTACGCACGTGGTGCGCTAATGAGTTTCATGTTTGATTCAGTTTAGATTTCGTTCATAATTCTCATTATCACTATTATTACTGTTTCATATCAACCACGTTTGTAACAATGGATTTCACTTTTAATCATGTAGGACAAATCGCTTTAAATTTGACTACTTATTTATTGATATCTTTGTAAATAATATCAAAGATATCAATTTTTATTTAAAATTAATAATAAAAATTTATTTATTATATTGTTATTTATTTAATAACAATATAATCAATAAATTTTTTATTATATTATTTGATTTATATAATAAAAACGTTTAATTATATAAATCAAAACTAATGAAGCCTGAAAAATTACGTATCTATCGATACCTGGTTCGACTTTCAGTTCATTGGCGTTCAGAAGAAAGAAACATGACGTAGAAAGAAAGATAGAAATATACTTAGTTTTTAATATAAGTAGATAATGAATTATGAGATTTATTTATTTCACTTAAATAATTTATTTATAGCTTCTCTAATACGTATTTATTCATTTCATGTGAATAATACCTTTATCTTAGTTTATTTTATTTTTTAAGGCAAACTATAAACAAAAATCGTTTTCAAATGAATTTTGATTTATTTAGATAATTAGCTTTGGCAACGAAGTATGATAAAAAAGTGACTGTTTTCGTACAAAATATTGACTTAATAATTGATATAATATTGCTTACTTAATATTGATTTAATTTTGCTAATTTATATTATATTATTGTTATTGTGACATTTGCTATTGCTTAATAATTAAAAATAAAAATATGTTTAATATTTACATGAAATGAATGCATGCATATTAGAGAAGTTATAAATCAAGGAATTAAGTGAAATAAATACATCTAATATTTCATTATACAATGTTAAATGATGAAATCTTTGAAAAGTGTTCAGAATTAAGTCCATCAGTGTATTCTAAAAAAAATAAAAAAGTATTCTCTCCAAAAAGGTTTTATCAGATTATTTATAGGGACAAAGGGCAGGTACAAATCAGTTTGTTATATAACTATTACAGTTCATGAACAAAATCTGAAGAATCTCGACTTTCACTGGTGAATGTCAATATTCATGCAGTTGTTTCGTACGTGTTCGAAATATTTGATAACGATTTTTGGTTTTATCTTCAGCCGGGAAATTTCAGCATCCACCCTGCACTAATTAGTGAATGTGGAATCTATCGGAGACTTGCACTAATTAGTGAATGTGGAATCTATCGGAGATTTGCATTTTCTAATCCATATTTCTGACGCGCTAAGGTTCGAAATCAGTATAGTATATGGGAAAGCTAGGCGTCAATGGCATTTAGCGTTTTCGATTTATCTGCTAAAATTGTTTGCTCAAGCGAATTTTTAAATTATTCATATAACTTAAGCACAGAAGCTAACTGTTAGATGCAACAATATTTATGTATTTGTCACAAAGTATTTCAAAACATCACAGTTTTACTAATAAAATTCTGGATCACTGCGCGGAAAAAAAAAGAAAAAAATTCACAATGCTTCTGACATAGTTCTAGCTGATTCTTAAGTAAAACAACCACCGCATCCATATATGATAGTCGTTCTTTATCTATCACGTCCCACTGTATGAAAATCCCCCCCCTTTTTTTAGGTTTTGTAAGTTTCATAGCTATTACAGTGAACTCTCACTTATACGCCGCCTCATTTATGCGCCTTTTTCACTTATACGACGATTTTAAATGGTCCCAGCATATTCCATAGCAAAATAATGATAGTATCATTCGTTTATGCGTCGCCCTATAGATAAATATTTCCCTTATGCGCCGAATTTTCCCTAAAATTAAAAAAAATTATTTATTTTCTTTAATAAATAGGCATTTTTCTTCACTTTCCCTCTTAAATTTTTCGCCTTTATTGCTCACGGAAGGCATTTTTTCCGCATGAGCTAGAGTTTGGAGAGGGACAATTATCTATTATGCATCGTTTTAGAGGGAACAGCTTGTAATTAGGTATGCTACAACTTTTGTTTTTTCTTTTTCATTGTAGTTACGTTACAGTAATTGCCAAACCGTACTAATATGTCCATTTTGTATAGAAACTTCTTATTCATTCTCTCATTAGAACCTATGTTGCGTTTTAGTCCTGTAAATAGACTTATTCGCTTATACGTCTCTCTCACTTATGCGTCTTTTTCTATTGGTACCGCTGGCCGGCGCATAAGTGAGAGTTCACTGTATTTTTATTTGGAAGGAGAAGAGAGCATTATATCTGTACCTCAGAACCAGACTAACGTCAGTCCATTTTCGTCATTTTTCAGTAGAGGACGAAAACGATTGTCGAATACTTGCAAAGGATGGGACTCGCGCTCTTTTCACGCCGCTGAATAATTGTGAAGGAATTTGTTTTATAGAATAATGTTCTTATGGGTAGATGTGGAATAAGATTCTACATACAATGAAGCAAAAAAGTGAAAATCGCCATTTTTGGACTAACGTCGTTCTTGTTCTGAGGTACAGATATTAGCCATTAACATTATTCTGAGGGTCTATATAGAAGCCAGGTTCAAAGGAATAAACCTTTGGTGCAAGTTGGGAGACTCACGGGGAATTCTCCCCAAAAATAGTTGAAGAATCATCAAAACCAGCCCGAAAAAAATTCACTTAGCAACTTTCATTCTTTTAAATATTGGAATTGGAAGCACTGCATTTTGTAGTCAGAGTCGCATTGCAGATCTTCAGTTAAGAACTTTCTCACATTATTCAAGTTGCATTCACAGATATCATTAAGAATAAAATGAACTAAAGTATGCTTACAATATAATGTATATTTATATTTCTGTTGTTCCCCCCATATGTTTGCAGGACGCAGGAGATTTTCGTTATCTGAATTGATAGAATAGAACACAGGGAATGTTTCAATCGAAAGATAATGGGCGGAATTGTTTAAGCATTTTCAAACCAATAATATGAAACATGCAAACTTTAATCAATTTAGGTAATCTGCCTCGCTGTCCCCCCATATGTTTTCAGGACGCTGAAGTGTTTCGTTTTCTGAAGTGACAGAATAGAACACAGAGAATGTTTCAATCGAAAGTTAATGGGAGGAATTGTTTAAGGTATAGTAGTCTGGTAACTTATGCCTATTTTCATGACTTCTTTGGAGGGTGGTTTTTTATAGGAAAATAAAAATGAACTATCTTGAATATTAAGAGTGTTTTTATTTACATATTGAAAATAAAAAAAAATTATTTGAAAAAAATTTAATAGTATATTACTATTAATTATTGTCCCTCGAAGTTGGAACTTCAAAAAAAAAAAAAAAATGCACGTGGATGGCCCGGGGGATTTCGGCTCTTGATGTTATCTGAAATCAAATATTCTTGATTATTCTTAATCTATAGACATGTCATTCTGGTCGGAGCTACTGAAGTTAAATTTCAAGGGTAAATAACAAAATGGCGAACTTTAAAAAAAAAGTCCTTTGATTTTAGCAAAGAAAGGGTTGTAAAATAAAAAGTTGGGGTGAAAAAAATTCTCTTTAGTTTCGACGAGAGCTATAAGTGCCTGTATAACAGCCTGTTAAAATTTGAAAGCAATCGGTTCAGTAGAAGAAAAGTTATTACCCGGGCCGACCAGAAAAACAGTGTTTTGAGAAAAACGCGTTTAAAGTTCAACAACAAACTCCGAGGCGCTCTAGGAAACTCGTTATAACTCCCGAAATATTTCGAATTTCTGTCTGAAATTTTCACAGTATATTCTCAAGACTCTCTTTCAAATTAGGCAAAAAAAAAAAAAAAAAAAAAAAATTCGATTTTCTGAACCCAAGTTACCAGACCTTAAGCATTTTCAAACCAATAATATGAATCATGCAAACTTTCTCAAAATTACTGAATACATTTTATATTTACTTGAACTTAACGCACCAGTAGAAAATATTTTTTCATACAAATGATTTGTAGCCTAGCGAAAAGTCACAGTTGAAAATTTCACTCCTTTCAAAGCAATGTGTAATGCAAAAGTAAATTCTATGAAACACTAGCAAGAATTTTATTTTTATCCAAGATCAGTATCAAAAATACTCAAACTAATTTGTGCACTAAAAATATAATACTCCATCAATTCATCTTTTTAAATTGTTTGTTTCTATAATACGCTTGCAGTTGCCTAAGTTGGTACATAGCTTGTTTTGATGGGAAAGAAAAGTCACCTTGTTAGTACATAGTGAATGTTCCAGAATAGAATGCATATCGCATACACTAAAAAAATGAATGTTGTTTTGAAAATACAATATAGCTAATTTTATAGTAATAAACTGCAAAAATTGCTAACTTTACAGTAATAAACTGTAAAATTTCTAGCTATAGAGAACTAAACTGTAAAATTGCTACTTTTACAGTAATAAACTAAAATGGCTAATTTTACAGTTTATCGCCGTGCATTTTACCGTTTCAGAATGGAAACTCTGCTGTATTATACTGTTGTTTTTACAGTATAATACAGCTACATTTTACGGCAAAAAACTGCAAAATTGCTAACTTTACAGTAAGAAACCTGTAAAATTGGTAGTTTTACAGTTTATAACTGTGCATTTTACAGTTTTAAATTGGAACCTCGGCTGCCAGTATTATACTGTAAGAACAACTGTTCATTTTTAGCAGTGTACATAATTTTAAACAATTCTTGTTCTAGAAAAAAAAAACAGTTGCCAAGTAAAGTTTCTAACAGGAAAAAATTGGATAACTGATAAGGCCAAAATAAAATGCGTGCAAAAGGAAAAGCTTGTTAGTCTTTCTTTCCAAAGTACCAATACCAAAGAGACTACAGACATGATCATCCAACCGCTTAAATACCAAGTCTAAGGGGCTGTTGTTTGACAACATTGACTATTGACTGATATGCTCTTCCACGCAAAAGTCCTATAGATTTTCGTGACAAGTTACTTTCATCCAACAATAATCTGTTAGAATTTATTTTACCGATATACTTAACGATCGTTGCGCCATCTTGAGAGAAACCTTGATATTGAGCGTGCGTTCAATGTCATTCACCTCTGTTTAGGTTTACCCATTATTTTTATCATTTATAACCGTAAATGCTCAAGAGGAAAAATCGAAATCCTTCTCTTTGTCATTCAACGATTTGTTTTTCTTGTTGAGAAAGTATTTCAAAATGAGTTTTTTCCAATTATAGGATCGATAATCAAATGTTCATTTGTAGAAAGCCGCTTTACAATAACAGTTTCGCTTTATTTGTGTTGCATAGATATTTTTTCAATTATTAACTGCTTGCAAAAGCTTAAAACTAACGAGTATATTCAAAGATATAGTTGGGTGTTTTTTATGTATATATACAGTTAAATTACTTTTAAACATTTTTAGAGGAGTAAAAATCACTTTGAAGGAGTGAAAGATGAGTAAACAGTCAAGACCATAATAGTGATCAGTGTCATAAAAAGCCAAATTTTATGGAGGAAATATAAGATGAAAATGAAAGAAAAGATGCGTAGTAAGTTGATTTCAACATTCAGAATGATATTTTGAATAAAGACAAATGTAATCCCGTTCTTTCAAGATAACTGTTGTATAGAAATCTCTGACCCTTCTAGGTCAAAAAATAAATAAACAAATAAATAAATGAAGTTAAAAAAAATCCTAGCCATGCAGTACTACCTACAGAAAACCAGAAGTCAAGTAGAGACCGGATAGTAAACAACTCTTTTGTAACAACCTACCCCCCATGTTAAAAAAAATAGAAGTTAGAGGATAAACTATGGGGAAATTTCAAATAGAAAATGCCATAAGCTACAAAACAACAAAAGTAACCAAAGATTCGAAGTTTATCAGTGGAACGACCTATTCCATTTACCCTACTATGTAGCATTAGACTCCATTTGCAACTCTTTGACTTTGTTTCTTAGCGACAAAAAAAAAGTTTTTTTTTTTTTGCAACTGGCAGTTCATTGCAATTACCTATACTAGTTACTTACATTGATTTCATGATTTTAACCAAAAACCAGTGGGGTTATTCTTAGAAATGCCTTTGCTATTGCGTAAAAGGCTTCTCTAAGGTTCAAGCAGTCAATACAACGAAGAAAAAAGGAAAAAAAAAAAAAACCCTAGAAAATATCTAGTAAACTAGGCTTCCATAAAGGTTGTTAAGGAGTCTTAAGTTGTCCTTAAGTTACTAGAAGTCGGAGATTTGGAGGTATTGAACCTACATTGAAATGACTGCTTATTGAATCTTAATTTGATTTTCCAAGTTTTTTAAGTGCTCATCTGATTAAAAAGATCTTTAATGTGGGCATCAGTTCTTTTGCATTGCCGTAACTTATGATGACTTCGGAAAGCAGACTCGAATTAAGCTATGGTAAAAGCACCAGTAGTCGGCTATTTAAGAGTTCCTTTGTTAAACTTCGTCCACCTTGAAATTTCAGCAATAAATACAACATAAAAAACGCTGCAGAGGTTTAGGCCATACTGATAGAGATTCACTAACTTATTATAGAAATAAAAACCTTTTTATATTGAAATACAAGCTATTCGTTAAAACAAGAAAATGATCCTGTAGTCGTTCACTGAAATCCAGTGCTCGGCCACCATGAGCCTACACTGTTAAAACTACTGGTTGCGATTGGCACCTGTCAGGGGTGAAACGCGTGTAGCACCAGCGGTACCCAGGAGGGAGCCAGGATTTCACCCGTAACTTGGGTGAAAAACTGGCACCCTCAATCCAACGTACTCGGCGGGTGAAAGATGGAACCTTAGGAGAGAATAATGGCACCATCGCTGTTCTCTATTGCCGATCCCATCCCCTCCTAAGCTGTATGTGTTTTTGTTTGAAATTGTTTGAATTGTTTAGCTTTATTTGCTTTTTTCTCCAAGTCTTTGCACATTTTTCACATTGAATTCTGATTTTAAAACGATTGAAACTTGTACTTTAAGGCATTTTCTCACAGTTCAGACTTTCCAACATAGCTTTAAAAAATTCATGACTTCAATTCATCTGTCCGTGCTCTAACTCTCGTATATATATTCACTAGATCACTCAGCAATTTTAAAATGTTATTAACTATTACTATAACATTATTTCTACTAAAAATGAAGTGGGAAGGTCAATTGTTGAATCACTTTTACGAAAAGCCAAAAAATATTCAGTTGCATTACGATCACTGAATAATCAAGTCGTTTCATAAACATCAAAATTTTAACCAAGACAAAATATAAAGCAGAGAACAAATATAAAGAAGAGTTCACGAAATGAATCATGACATTCGAGTGTTTATAATAAATAATAATTTTGAGAGACTGAGAGGGATTTCTTTTTTCAATGTTCTGTCTACGCAGTTATAGTTACGAAACAGCTATATTATTTTGGCCACTTAAATGCTTCGCATCATTATAAATAAATATTTTTTGCTGAAAATCCGCTATATTTCTGACAATATAAGCAAACAGCACTTATTGAGCACCATTTAAAGATGGATTTAACCCGTCTTATCAATAATGCAGTGATATACTTTTCTGTTAATCTTTAACGGTTGAAATCAGATAGCGACTCCTTACACTTTCTTCGGCGATCTTCTCTCCCTCCCCTCTACTATTGCTATTACAGCCCCTTAGAAGACAAGCCCGTCATTTAGGGGGGGGGGTCAATTGCCCCCCCCCCCTCCCTGGGAAAAACTTGAAATGACGGCCCTGTTAGAAGAGCTTAAGTTTCTGAAAAAAACATATTTTGTGACTTTTGCAGGAAAAAGGTTGCGCTAGGGCATAAAAAAAAGCCAACGACTAAATTTAAAAAATAAATAAATAAATAAATAAATGAAATAAAAAACTAAGATGGAGAGAAGCCGCGAAAGTTGAAGCGTGAAGTGGCGAGGGTCAACTGTAGTTTCAAATTCTTAGACGAAAAATTATTAATTATTACCCAGTTTCACTGTTTTATAACGACTTATTAAGTCTCTTGTAATGAAAGTAATCAAAAGAGAACTAACAAGGATTTACGGTGATAGTTGTGACTCTAGAAAGCATCTGAATTTCGAAAAGGAAAAAAGACCACTAAGCTTTAAATAATTCATCTAAAAAATAATTGCGCTACTTTCATTTGACATCAATTTCTTTTCTGTTGTGATGAACTCATTTTACGGTATCTCTGCGATCATCTATTACTGACTTGTTCTGATTAAAGATAATTTTCAGGAACGTATTTAATCTAGCAATATGAAATGAAAAATGACTGAAGATGTGTATTGTAATCTTAGCAATAATTGAGGTCCATCTTTAAGTAGTAGCGTAACTACGGGAGGAGGGGCGGACTGCCCTGGGTGTCACCCGTCGGAGGGGGGTGATCCAAAAAGAGGAAGAAAAAAGGGTGAAAAAAAGAAGAAGGAAGAAAAAAAATCACATTTACTCTGTAAAATACAGAAGCATAACTATTGGGGCAGAGGGGGCGGGCTATAGCCAGGTGGCATCCCTGCGAGGTGTGACATCACCAAAACGATTTTCAGAGTTTATGAAATATACAGATACTTCAATTCTGAATTTTTTTACCCGCATGTACTAATATATTTAATTTTTCAAAAACAGTAGCACAATTACGGAGGCATTTGACCCTAAATATCCCTGAAGTAAATGATATTGTTTAGTGATATTCTTTTGCCATTTAATAAAAATGAATTTCCTGTCAATCTTAAAAAATGCCAAATTGCACCCGTTGTAAAAATTTGGTAAGTTTTGAGTGCAAAATTACATCTTTCTAGAGAACTGTTTATAAGAGTATACAAGTAACAAACGTTTTATAGAGAAAGAAGCGTAACTTCTTGTTTAAAATCTCACAATTTGCAAAAAAAAAAAAGCCTAAAAAAATTGATTTCACAATTTGTAAAATCACACCTTTCTCAAAATTGTCTGTTGAATGATGATTTGATTATTGAATAGTTTTTCGGGTTTTGAACTAAGAAGTCTCCAGACAGTTAGAAATCAGAAAGGCTTTTAAAATAGCTTTGCACAGAATCCCTTAGAAGGAAAAATAATAAAAACGGTGGATATATTGACGTATTTAACACCTCTTTAGTTTTGTAAGAAAATATAACTATTTAACTTCATTTTAACTAATAAAATATGATTTTTTTCTTTTTTTTTTTAATTTTTTTCAGAAAAAAAAAGAAACATAATTTTTGTTTTTTCCACGGTTTCAAATTTTCGAGAAATTTTGTGTCTCTGTTGACACCTAAAATTTTTTCCTAGCTCCGAAACTTTTGAAATTTTTGGTGGTCTCTATGCGTTATTAGTTTATGACCCCACGTAATTTTCGACTTCCGGCTCGCAAAAAAAATAGGGAAGAAATAGAACCTGAATGAAGTACAGACAATTTAGCTAATATCTTAATGATATAGATTTTGAATAACTGTTAAAAATTTGTTCTGAAATGGGACTGCTTAGTAACATTATTCAACGTAACGCGAGAAATTTTTATTAGTTATGTAGCTCTTCAAATTCTCTGAAATTTTTAAGGAGTTATTACAGAGGTTGTGTCCAAAAGGTGTTATGTCAAAATTAAAACAAAAAAGAAAAACACTTTTCGATGGAAAAGATAGCAGCAGCACATGGCTAAAAATTTCAGAATTTACAAACAGAGTTTAGTCGTATTGAAAACAGAGGCTGAAATTCTTTTTTGTTTTTAATAATTTGTCAGTAGTGAGTATCTGCTAAAAGGAAATAAGTAAAGTTTGTACCAATTGCAATGGTATGAGACTATGCACGAGAAAAGAATTCTCTGAAAATAAAATTTAAAAACAATATAAAACGAGGGTAAAAACAGTTGTTTTGAAACTACTAGAAGCTTGGAGGATTATTAAATTGCAAGAATGTTTCCATTTTTATAGACAATCTCACAAAGATACACTTAAAGATATGATAAGGGAAAATAATGATAGCGATGAAAAAATAGCAATAGTAAACGAAAATGTGTGGTAACTACCGTTCAAAATTGAATATCTAAAATTTATGCCGTATTTACATGAAAATATATTTGGATTTTTTTTAAATAACAGTAAGTCATTTCATTTCGTTATTTGTTCGTGACTAAGTTTTGTTCCAGAAAGGTATTTAAATTTCTTTTTCGTTTTCTACTTCGAAATAACTATACTGGCAGGATTTATTTTCATCTATATGAATTTGGTTTACTATCATCCATAGATTTTTTGGGGGAAAACTGTCCTTTTCTTAAATTCAGTAATAAATCTTTAAAAAATCGAGTTTTTTTCTTCAAAGAATGGAAAAAAATGACAATGTCATTTTAAAACCAATTCAGTATATTTTATCAACCAAACATATCTAGATACAGAAGCAGACTAAAGATTTGAAAAGCTGTGATAACCATTTCGAAACGTTTATGGAACGTTTAAATGTTACGTGCGCTACCTGGGGCGTAACTAGCTACATTGCTTGGCTTTATTGGAAAGTTAGTATCTCTAAAGTGCTTAAAATACGACTACAATTCTCTCATAATTAAAATCGCGATTCTCAGACATTATAATAGCTTTTCTGGATCGTTGTAACTCTTTTTTTTCAAGTCGTATAGAAGAGTCGCTAAAATGAAGAAAAAAAAAAGTTGAAATGTGAAAAATCGAATGTGGCATGCATTTATGCATCTATTTTTTTTCTCGAAAACCGTGACCACTTCTCATTTAATTTTCCGAGCTGTTTGAACGATAGAGAGATTTTATGAAATCTACACGAAAAGAAAGAATGCAAAAAGTAAACAAAAACACGCCGCTTGAACTAAAGAAAAGCCCGCCTAACACAAGCTGTCACCCAATCAGGTGTCTAGTTCCCTTTCATATCGACAGTGACGTCACCCGGCACATGAGTGGTACTAACAGTTGTCAAGGCAACGTTATAAACTCTCAATGATTTCGTTTTCAACTCCCTCGGATGTTTAGAAACATTGCGTGCGAACGTTACCAAGCCGATAAAACTGGGGTTAGGTATTGAAAGGGAAAAATAAAAGAAATCAATATAATTTCTCGCTTAAGCTTTTCACTTTCGACACTGATATATGAACACTCTTTTTTCTAATAAAAGTTGTTGTCCGTGCTTCCGAGTACTTATTCCGAGAAAAATAAATCAGCACTATTTTTCTGCTTTATTCGAGGTGTTTGAAATGCTATTTTGGTGTACTTTGTGGTCATTTAATCGTTTTCGTTATATACAAGTATTTGCGTGCCTTATAACTAATTTATCCATGAAGTAAATGGTGAATTTAAATTGTCATTGCACCAATTTTGCAATAAAAGAATTTAATTATTAGTATCCAAGCTATTATTGGGAAATTTTGCAAGAAGTAAAGAATACTCTTTAGTTATCTGTAATCTGCAATAAAACAAATACATCAGTATGCAATAGTTCAGCCATTTAAAAACTTTGCGAAAGCTACTAAAGTAAAAGTAAAAATAAAAAAAAAGAAACATAAATGCACAGTTTTTGAAATTGTGGGCATGTGTATTGGGATTTCAATGACCTTTCAAAATGAAGAAGTGAGAGCTTAAAAAGGTAAAATCATCCGACATTCACCTCTTTCGGATCACTTAACATCCATAAGTACTCAATTTTCTGCATTGAGAAAAGGGTTGTTTGAACACCCAAAACATGTGTCTGCATTTTTAGCAAATTTGTGTGCATTTATAGGGCTTTTTTATTTTATTGTTATTTGTAGGTTTTTTTTTTTTTTTTAAATTCATTTCTTACTACTAAAACCATAAACTATGCACAACAGAAACTCCTCATTAGAGGCTTTTTCTTTCTAACGTCAACAAGGAAAACTGTTAATCATGTCCCGAATATTTTAAACACAACATTTAATTGAAAAAAATAAAAACAAATAATAATTAGAAAAAAACACCATGAAATCAAACATTACAAGAAATTTCATAAATTTTTACAACGGCTAGTTATATTCGAAACTTACTTTTTGAAACATTTAAAATCATAAGAATAGGAGAAACAAATTGAAAAAAATTGTAGAACTTAGTTACAAATACATATCTCCATGCTTTAAATCCGAAATCTGAACAGTAAAGTAAATATATATGAGCAAAAAGAAAAAAAAAAGCTCTCATTTTTTTATTTTAAGAAATGCAGTCAATTTTGCAGCTTTTTTTAGCAATGACAATAGCATTACATGGCTCCTTTATTCAAAAAATAAAATAAAAAAATAAAAATAAAATAAATAATTAAATGAACAAAAACTACCTTTGAAAATGTAAGTAATATTTAACTTGGTTTTCATTGAGAAAAAGAAAAATCGACGTCAATGAATTAGCTCTAAGTGGCAGAATTCCGGTGCCTTCATTCTCCAGTATGAAAATATCTCAGAAAATAGCATATATTTCTACCTTTTGATGTTTCGTGTGTAAAGGACATTATTCGTTCTTCATATTTCTGTTTGAATAGTTCTAACTGTGTTCAAGAAATTCAATCAACATTTTCTAAAACTAACTTGATTTTTCAACAGGAGGAATGAAACATCATACACAGAAATAGAACTACAGTCTGTGTAACGAGAATCAGCGCGTCAAGGTCAAACAACTCCTTCTGTTCTCCACCTTTTCTCCTTTTTGTTTGTCGATTACGGCAATGAGATATTTTTCCGACATTGTTTCATCTTATAATTATATGTGTTGCAGAAGCAGCGTGGAGAAAAAGTTCATGGTGCCGCAACCATGAAAATCAAAAGGGGAAAAGGGGGGAAAACGGTAAAGTTGTTTGGTCTTGAAAAGCCAATTCTCGCTATACAGACTATAATGATCAAATTTCGTATTGTTTGAGTTCGTGCAAATTATCTTCCAAATGTTCAGTTGATATTAGTATTTTTAAAATTGCTTAGCAAAAAAAAAGAAGAAAACAATTTTTTTTACTGTCTCAAAATTAGGAACATCGCAAAGCAGTTCAGAATCAAGTGTTACAATAGTTTTCTTTTTTTTTTTTTGAATAAAACAATCATACTTTATTTTATGCAGTACAGTTAGTCGAAATTCAGGGTTATCGAGAGGTTTTTCGCCCAAAGCTTTTCGTTCTGCCATAATGTATTCCAGTTTTCTGGATTCTGTCGTTTTATCGAATGGCTAGTTTTCGAGTCTCTGCTCTATTGTAAAATGAATTTTATTTCTAGTGAGCTTAACATCACGCTACCGATCATAGAAATATTTTTGCATGATGCCATTTATTAAAATAAATAAATATTTATTATTTTTTAGGGGCATTAGCTAATGGTATCAGCTTTCGTTTTAATAATTCAAATAAAGTAAAAAAATGAAATGAAAAGTAGGTACCAGCATTGCATATACGAAAACCAAAAAGTATTTCTTTTCATAAAGTTTCCAACTGTATTTTCTTCTAGTGGAATTGGAATTTATTTTATTTTAAATAATTACGCAAAAAATGTCCCTGAAAATATTGACATTGATTTACAAAGAAAAATTCGTTGTTCCGTGACGATTGATATTTTTTAAAACTTCAGAAGTAAAAAAAAGTTGGATCAATATAAATTTCTTTTAAGAAAAAAAAGAGGAGGGGAAGGCTCAGAATAAAATAATTAGTCTCCCCCCCCTATCCTGTTGTTTTGTTTTCACACACGCACATGGAATAAAACTGAGTTACATATAATTTACCGTGAAAAAAAATTCATTTCAAAGACTCTTTTTCCAAAAAAGAAGTGGTTGTGTTCTTTTTTCTTTTTTACTTTTATGAAAATTTTCAAAATAAAAGAAAAACTAAAATATTACTAAACTTGAATTGAATATATCATATTAGAAAACACAAATTGCACGGCAAATTTCAAAATAAATAATAAATTTGTATGCAAGTTTCATGAATGCTCAACACATTAAAAATAAAATTAAACCCTCGAAAAACAGTCGTTCAACCATTATCAAGCTATAAAACGACAAAAGTTCAAATAACTGTAACATGACAAATTGAACAATCAAGAAGTCGATATTCATCATCTTGACCATCACATTGGCGACCTTTTTGGCGAAGTTGAGACTCATATCTCTCGCAACAAACAGCGATAAAAGTCAAATGTTTCTATTTAATGTCAGTGAATTCCGTCGCGTGCATTCTGGTGGCGCGAAACTAAAAGCCAGTTGACTGTCAATTGAGCGATGGGAATAGAGGGATCGTGAATGGAGTTATTTCAGCTGTGAATGATTCTGACGTAGAAAGGATACGAGATTTTTTGGTTCCAGCAAAAACTCACGTACAGTGATATGCAAATGGTGTCCTGACTTTAAAATACGGTAAGATTATGAACGCAATAATTATGCATGATTATATGCACAATTTTGTTCCAATTTATACTGTTTGTCCCACCACTTTTAATTATGAATAAAGCAACCAAAATTAAAACGTGCGGTTTCGGAACTGTCAGAAAGTAGGAATGTAATTTGTAGGATTGCGTAAAACATGAGGCAAAATATAAATTACTCAGTGGTTAAGTTATGAATGACTGGCACAAGCACTCAACTAGTGGATCTGCAGTAGTGAGAATAAGCAGAAAAAGTGGGGATGAGCAATCAAGAGGGTAAGAAATAAATACCCTCAATATAATGGTATTACACTTTGGATGAGTAACCTTAACTTTGTGCATTTTAGTTTAATCAGAGATAATTTCAAATACTTTTTATCAAACTATAAGTTATAGATAAAACTATCTACATTTATGGAAAATAGACTAACGCTAGGTTACAAATTAAACAAAATTTAAATGTATGATTTCAAAAGTGGCAAAAAGTATAAATAAGATTTTTGAGATTGCAAAAAACATAAGATAAAATATCAATCCATTAAGTAGTTAAGTTATGAATGACTAGCACAAGCACCCAACTGGTGGATATGTAGCAGTGAGAATGAGCGGCAAAAGTGGGGATGAGCAAGCAATCAAGAGGGAAATAAATAAAGGACATTAGTAGCAAAATTATTGTCAAATGCATCACACTTTGGATGAGGGACATTATTATTATTATATTTTTTGCGCTATAATTAAATCGTAGCTGTATACTTACCAATGAATAAACACCCACTCCAGAGAATGAACACTCACCCAAGTGAATGAACATCTCATAAATAATAATAATAATAATGTGTAGTTTATATATATATATATATATATATATATATATATATATATATATATATATATATATATATATATATATATATATATATATATATACTAGCTGACCCGGCCAAGCGTTGCTGTGGCTAAGGTATGGGTTAAACTATAATGTTTTAATAGAAACGAAAAACTTTATTACCGTTATAGAGATCAACTTTATATAAATATGAATTTGAGGTCAAAATATATGAAAACAATCAAACAAAAATTTCCTAAGTTTGCTAGAAACAAAAAATCAACAAAAAATGTAGCCTTTTAGTACTTAGAAATATTATACTCAAGCTTGTAACAATTGAGTTAATTAAAAATTTGCTAATTGCTATTGTAACATTTTATTTTTTAATAATGTAGATAGGGTAGATAATTAACCAATATTACTTGTTATTTTTTTAATTATAAGCATTTTTAATTTCAGTTTAACTCAACACTAATCGGTGCACAATATTCTTTGTTATTCTGTCTCTTGTAAACAAAAAGTAGATTGGACGGTTTTCCCACACGGGAGCAAGCGACCTATAGTTGCCCATGGGAAAAACATGGATTTTCTAAATCTAAACCGCCAATTGACATTGTTTGTCCTTGGGACTTATTAACGGACATGGCGAAAGCTAAACGAATGGGAAACTGTAGCCTTTTGAAGGGTATTGAAGATTCTGACGGTGTCATTGGGATACGTGGCAACAGAACTACTTCATCTTTAAACTTGCTAGTCAAAATGATTGCCTCAATAATGTTCCCGGTGATTTTTTTGATAACTAAACGCGTACCATTGCATAATCTCGGTGGATTTAAATTACGTAGAAGAACTATGGGTGAACCAATTTTTAACCGCAGATTATGTGGTGGCATTCCGGGTATGTTTAAAGAATTTTAGCCAAGAATACAGAAAAGCTGGTAGCTAAATACATAATTTGCAACAAAAATATATTGGGGTCCTAAATTGAGATAAAAACTATCCTATCATTTAAGTTGGACCAAACTGAAACTGCGTGTAAAATTTGGTTAAAATCGGTTCAGTAGCTGAGGAGTCCATTGGCCACAAACACGGGGACACGTAATTTTTATATATTAAGATAAGAAAGATTATTACTTGTTTACTGCGCTCCAGAAGCTGCCAGAATGTGTGCTTTATGTCGCTCAGCCATGGAGGTGTCAAAAAAGGCTTAGTAAAAAGGCTTAGCCAAGAACACAGAAAAGCTGGTAGCTAAATACATAATTTGCAATAAAATATATATTGCGGTCCTAAATTGAGATAAAAACTATCCTATCATTTAAGTTGGACCAAACTGAAACTGCGTGTAAAATTTGGTTAAAATCGGTTCAGTAGCTGAGGAGTCCATTGGCCACAAACACAGGGACGCGTAATTTTTATATATTAAGATATATATATATATATATATATATATATATATATATATATATATATATATATATATATATATATATATATATATATATATTATATATATATATATATATATATATATATATATATATATATATATATATATATATATATATATATATATATATATATATATATATATATATATATATATATATATATATATATATATATATATATGGGGTTTCAAAAATTATATTTAAGATAAATTGGAAGTTGTAATTTCCCTCTTTAGGTTTCCAAAAAGAAAATTGGAAAATGTCGGAGGTGTTTATTTCCTGGGGTAGTGCACTTTATTTTTCATTTCAACCTTCCTAAAAACCTGACGCAAAACCGTAAAAGTTCTTTCAATAAAAAAATAATTACATACATCAATTATGTTTTTACTTTCATGTGCCTAATGCTACAGTTTTTCAACTTGCTATGAATTAAAAAAAAATGAAATAGTGCTTCAAGCTTCATTCACTGATCTATCTATTCTCGCTCACATTTCAAGTACTATTTTTTCAACGATATAAGGGTGATTCTATTCTAACTGTGATTCTTTTGACAAAAAAAAAATCAGATTTTAAATTTAAGCTTTCTCAATTTTTCGATGCATATTCAGTATCCATTTTACTGTCAAAATAAAAGCCTGCGAGGAATTTACTACAACTTCAACGCGTCAAAAACGAGAAACAAATTTCAAATTTTCCGTTCCACGGTACTGACTCATTTATCCACGGTACTGACATAATATAAATTTGGTAAACATTCTTTAGGAAAATTATTTAATACATTCTTGAGTTCTGTTACAACATTTAAAAATTCTTTTACATTGATTATTTACCGCATTAATAACTAATAATAACAACAATAACAATTAACTCTTATAATTGTTAGCAATATTAACCGAAAAAAAATACTCTATTTATAGTATTTAACAAAAAACAAATTGTTTAAACTATGTTAAACTTATTAAAGTAATGTATCAAATGCATTCATAATAATAAATAAATAATATTAAATTACATGAAGTATGAAGTATGATTTTTTGGTTTTCATCGTTTAAAATTTTTTTTTAAATTCCTGTACGTAAATCTTTAATCGTAGCCTTCATATAACGCTTTGTTACTTGCTTTCCATTTATTTTTATTGAAGTTTTTTATCAGGAATTATCTTACTATTTTCTCATAAAAATTTATCACCCGATCTTGAATAAATTTTTGATTCCTTTTTGCATTTTTACATACTCCAGTGACTGATTACTCCTATGAACTCTTGAAGAAATAATAGCAGCAACATTTTACCTAATGGCAGATATTTGTCGATATTTTTTAACAATTTTTCCGCTTATTGCTCAACCCAATATTTGCTTAAACTTAGAACTGTTTGAGTCTTGGTAGGACGATTTTAGTTGCCTTACCATAACTTCATGAAGCATCAATGTTTTGCGAACTTTGGGGTTCACGTTTCGATCTTTTTACATTTTGTTAACTTTAGATTTAGGCGATGTGGATTCTGATTTTTTGTTTTTTTCACGTTGTAATTTTTTACGTATGCTTTTGATTCTTGTTCGCAGTTTTTTATTATCTTCCGATAATTTTTCTTACGTCTGAAACATTTATGTAGATTTTTTTGAATTCGTTTCCCTTCTACAGTAGCTTGCTTGGATTCAACATTATTATTTTCACCATTTTGCTTCGTTGTCAACTCAACATCTTCTTGTCGGGCCCGTGAGTTTTTTTTTTTTTTTCCATAAATTTTGTTGTTTGCGACGAGCTCGCTGTTCTCGTTTTGATTTTTCTTGAATTGACTTAAGTTTTCCTTCCTTTTTCCTTTTTTTCATTTCTTGCTCGTTCATTCAGACAGTAATTTTCATAGGTTTTTGTATCATTGCGTATTTTTTCCCTCCTTACCTTTTCAGCAATTCGTTTTTGCTCCAACCGATGTTGTTTTACCTTTGCACTAACTTTATTTTTACGCTTGACTTTTGTTCTTGCAGATAATTGTGGAATTCGGCAACTTATATCATTATTAGTATCAGGTACTTTTTTACTACGTAGTGTTGGAGCCATCTGCATAAAAAATATTGCAATTAATGATTAAAACAATTTTATTACTAATTCATAATTTTTTTCACACGGTACTGACAGACACGGTACTGACATTTTCATTTAAAAAAATTACTGTACCTGTTTGGCTGTAGTTTTGTTAATGTCGATTTATCGTGTAGTTTAGGTTAGTATTAAGTACAAATATCTGCAATTTCGGATAGGAAAAATCAATAGTTGTTAAATAAATCCATACCACGGTACTGACAAGAATATTTATGACATACCTTTTTCAAAATGGAAATCTAAAATGACACAACCTCTTTGCACTATTTAGTCATCTCTATGCTTGTAAAAATTACTCAGGTGAAGTGATTTCAACATCGTTCACAAGGCGTTTCATAAATCTCAATGTAGACGGTGCTCGAGTCACACAAATGCAAATTTTAAAGAAACGTTAAATTTCGGGGACAAGAGTTATTGAACCAGAACTCAATATTAACTTAATGTATTGACCAAAATACAGGTCGTTTCTTTTATTTCGATCATATACATTAGAATGTATGAGGTAATTACTTCAAATTATTTATTGCGACCAAAAAAATTCAACATTTACAGAAAAACTCAAAAAAGAGACATGACACGGTACTGACATTTTGGTGATATGTTGTAGGTTTTCTCTTAATGCAAGTTATATTATATAAAAAAAATATGATGAAATGTGTTCCTAAACATCTAATAAACACAATTATCTCATTAATAGATTATTAAATAATAAAAAGTGAGAATAAACAACATAGGACATAAAAAATCACAGTTACAATAGAATCAGCCATAACTCTAGGTTTATCACGAATTGATTTAGTCTTGCTTCTTGGAGTAATACTTAATGTTATGTTACTTGCATTCTTAAGAAACATCATAATTTGGATGAGTCTTTGAAAAAAGCTAAATTAGAAGGTAAAACATTTTAGCTTTAATTTACTTAGCACTTAACCGAGGAATGTACTTATCTTCAGAAACTTCATTGTTTCACAGAGGGATTCGTTACTTTGAAAACTTGCAAGAAAACTGAAGATGGATCTACTCTGAATGATAAACCTAACCAATGTCAATCAAAAGAGAAAGTTTTCAACTACGAGTTACGAGTATTTTACTGCTGATTCGATGATTTTATTGAGTGAATACTTAAATTATCCGTTGAAGGTTTATTGAACAGTGGGAAGAGAGTACACTTTTAATGAAAAATCAAATCCGTTGTACGCGTGTAAGAAGTTTGCAAAATGTTTGTCTAGATTAGAGATTCGAAAACTGTTGAACTTTGCAACCCTCTTTTAAGATTTAATCTAAAGTGTTCCATTTCATTTCCGGGTTTTCGTTTATTCATTTTAAAATAATTATTCAATTCTTTACCTAGGAGGTAAAGGGCACTATGTCACAAAAACAAAAATTTCTAAGAGTTGTGTTTCAAGCCATTTCACCTTAAAACCAGCATGTGGAATGTGCCAACAGAAGCGGTTTTCCATTCTGTAACTTGTTTACTATTAGGAAGAGGTTTTACTGTGAATAGAGCATGAAAAGTAGAGTAACGTAGTGTTTAGATTTAGATTTTGAAAGAACGGACATAGTGCACTTGACCTTACGAACAGAATTAGCGAAAGATACGTACCTCTAACATTGAACCTTTCTGTGTTGCTGTTTTGTTTAGTGTGTATAGTAGAGTCTCGAGAACTGGGCATCAGGTAATATGACCGAATTCAGAAAACACCGCTGCATTCCAACAGAACGAGAAAACAGAACATCGAGACAAACCTGTTGCGCTGCCGTTCCCGATAACCCGGCATTTTCAAACTATCCCTTTTCTGTCCACATTAGGTGTAATTTTCGCGATTCTGCTATATTCATTTCAATGTTACGTGCTAACAGGGGTGTTCCGATGGAAGGTTATGGGAGGTCATCGCAACCGCCCCCTTCCCCCAAATAATTATTCGGTACATTTTGTCCGGCGGTTCAGCAAAATGGAAGATACTAATGCAGAATTGCTTTTTTTTTTTTTCATGTCTAGATTATATTTTCTCATTAGATGTAGGTTTGAGTGCATTATCGTATTTTATCACTTGATGATTTTAAAGTTGCATTCGATAAATACTGAATTTTCTCTCACCTAGAAATTTAAGATCGGGGCGCACACTAAACTCCATTTCGATAAACAGCGTATCGTTTACTGACGACAATAGTGACACATCAAGATACTAAAAACTGCTTTTAAAACCCAAACTCTTAAGATATCGAGTCTCATATATCTTTTTAGAAATTGTGATATTGCAATTTTTATTGTAATAAGGTGAAACGATAAACTTCAGAGGCAAGAAAAATTATTCTCTTTTATGTATCACGAAATCCTACAGAATCCTGGATATGAGAAAAAAATTTAATAAACTATAATTGGGCGCAAACACATTAACTAGGCCCAAAGCTCTGCCGTTTTGTTTTAAATTTATTTTTTTACCATAGTCCATTATATGGTTTCCTTTGTCTATTAAATGTATAAAATAATCCACCAAATAAATAAAATCTAAAATACTGTCGAATATTTTCACGGGACGGTTTGTCATAGCTTTTCTGAGTAAATTTACAAACTTACCGTTCCCAGATGAGAACGCGTGCATAACAGATTTGATGTATTGTATTACATGATACGATTGCGTAATTTGCATGTGTCAGAAGGTCTATGTAATAACTGTTGGAAAAGTTTAAGCCTTGATATATTTTATTATTATTTAATTAGTCACGTTTATTTAATTTTGGTGACAACGGAAACTGTTACTGCATTATTAAAATTCTAAGACTACTTCTGACAAAAAAAAGTACCAACAGCAATTTCAGTAAGACTACATTCACAAATTGTTTCAGCAGGGAGTAACTATAAAGAAAATTGGGAGAAAAGAGAATTTAAGAAAGCAGGTTTTACGCAACGCTACTTTTTTACTCTTAATAAGAAAAAAAATAATAGAAAAAAAGAAAAAAATCTTTTTGTTATGTTATGTTTATTGGTGGGTTTTTGGGATCTATATTTATAGAAAAAGTTTGAAAACTCTTCTTCTAAATTATGAAATTTTATTGTGCGCCACTATACGCAACAGCGAACTAGTTCTACAAACTATGCGCGAGTTTTGTGGTAAAGAAAAAGCACTAAATTTCGATTAAAAATAGGCGGTTCTCAGCTTTTTAGCACTTGTGACCCTGTTTTCAATCATAATCTTCATTGTGCACTCCTTCTTGGGCTTCTCATAAAACATAAAAAATAATGTACTTTGAGTATTTTGATGTTGAAACTACCCTGAGATCTTCACGAAAAAACTGCGCTTTAACTATTTAAATTTGTCTTTTATATATGATATTTTAATTGAGTTTTTATTCAGTTCTTTAGAAATAACTAAACTTAATCCATTCATAAAACTATTACTACAAATGTTTGTCCCAAAACGGTTATATTGTCATGTTTTATGGTCGTACTCTTACGTTGCCCGAAAATAGGCACTTAGTTTGCTCAACTTGACTGCTTTCATATAAATGAGAACTTAAACTTCTACTAATTCTACTATCGAAGCATCGAAAATTTATTCGTGAAACTAACAACGCCATTATATTAAAAGTTTATACAGCGGCGGATTTGATATGTCGCAATTGTGTGGGGAGCCCATGACCATAATTTACTGGAGGACATTCAAAAAATGCACATGGTAAATGCTTTACATAATTCTGTGGTAGGCAAAGGGCGCCGTGTGAAAAGTGAAATTTGTTGCGACCAGCCCCCAAAGCTGTAAGTCCGTCACTGTGTTTATAACAAACAATAACGATAATATAAAGATCTAACACTGATTGCTACTTAAGGCTACTATAAAGTCATTATAAAAAGTAAAAAAATACACTGCTATACAACAACTCTCTATATGATTATATTCTTTCAGTATCAACGTGCGTTTTACATTTTATTAACTCAGAATATTTTGCTTTGCCTTCCTTTCACTAAATTAATCAATTTTATAGCATCATTTTTTTTCTGTTGCGCTTGCACTTAACCTTTATGCATATCGAGAGCCGCCAGGAAGATGCACCTCACACATTGAGAACTGCTGTTTCAAATGAATAATGGTTATGTTTTTTCACCTTTGTTAGATATGCTATTAGCAATACTGGCAATACATTCTAGCAGATGGAGTTTTTATGGTTAAAAAGTGAACTTTAAAACTGAAACAAATATCTAGTGTTGAATTTTAACGGTTGAAATTTAAAAGTTGCTGCTGCTGATTCTTTTCAAATTTTGTTCATTTAAAACACAAAATGAAGTTTTCTTAATTGAAAAAAAAAAAAAAAAAAAAAAAAAAATATATATATATATATATATATATATATATATATATATATATATATATATATATATATATATATATATATATATATATATATATATATATATATATATATATATGTTGAACTTCGGTTTATTTCGTATTAATTTTAATGAAAGAAAGAATTAAAACAAAAAAAAAAAAAAAAAACTAGTCACATAAACTTAAAAATAAAAAATTATTTATTACCCCATCGCAACCTACTAAAACTTGACTGGCAATCTACAGTTTGGGAAATGCTGATTTAGATGATTAACTTGCTTAAAACAATATTGCCAGTGTTTTCCGACTGGGAAATAAAATATAATTAAATCCAAGCAAAAAAATGCTTTTCTAATCAAATAACTCATGAAACATAGACAGGAAACTAGTTTTTAAAAGAAAAGATTTAGAAAATCTTAATTTGAAGCAAAGCGTTTGTTAAACATATTTTATTTTAACGAATTTTATAAATATTGTATTTTCTCACATGCCAAATCAGAAATTTTAAAAGCGCAAAGCCATTCTTCCTCTTCACCACAGATACATCAGTTTCATTTGTTCAACATAGTGTACTTTCTTATCAGTTTATTGCTCCACTTAAAGCATTAACTAGAATATATGAACACACAAATTCAGGAATATCCTATTTCTTTTCATGGAAGGTTCCGTTTATTTTTTATTTTTTTGCCCTCAAGTTCATTGATCAGTAATTAAATGGAACATTTCTGTGCATTCAAACTCATATTTTTTGAAACAGGCTCCAAACACAGGCTGCTTTGTGAATATTATTTCTGTGCAAATGCAGTTTTGGGAGTCACACACTGCGGTCGCTTCCTGTAATGCAATAAAATAGAATAAAAGATCTTTTTGTTGCGAAAATCCTATATATATAAGACACGATGTTGAAACTTGTAAAAAGAATGGTATTCATAAAAACGCAATAGATATGGAGAGTTATAAAAAAGTTTTCTTAGGAAATGAAATTTCCTGTTATGTAGTGGGAAGACTTTAATCTTTTAACTTTTTTAGGAAAAAAATAGTTTTATTATGTACAAAAGTTTCATATTTGTATTCATTTATATCATTAAGATATCCCCTTTTTATTGGGATAGAAACTACTATCCAATGAAAAAGATTTCATTTTAACTAAGACTAAGCTAGTTCTTGTTGTTTACCTTTAATCTGACTACGGAGGAAAAAGATGCATAAAAAGGGAAAGATAAGAGAAGTAAATTGTGTGCCCTATCCTAAAAGTTTTGCACTGATAATGCGCTCTAAAAATAGTTTTAAGAAAGTTTTGTCTTCAACTTCGTATTTTTATTATACATTAAAGGTTTTTAGTTCTTCCTTGAAAAAATAATAAACAAAATTATTAGCATGATTTTCATGCGGCGGCACTTTAATTACAAGTTTGCGAGCAAATTTTGAAAGTTAAAGTTTTTGAGGACTGGGGGGGGGGGGGGGATCGAAAAAGCATTAGATAGCAAGAACATTCATTAGTAGCCTAAATCACTTTCTCAGAAGGAGTAGGAGAAGCAATGGTAACTTCGATACGTTTAAAAATTTCATCATCTAAATGGCTAATAAAAAACAAAAGTCTTGTGCTTAAAGTTTTAAAACAAATAAAATGTAAAGCTTCTCTTTATAATAACTGGCGTAATGTGAATGTGAGTTCTCACGTTTCCAAAAAGAAAAGAATAAATTAAGAAATGAGTTGTGTTTCCGAAACACATCAAAAACTTTAGCTTATTATAGTTGAGAAAAAAACATTAGCGAAAGTACAGTGAACTCTCAATGCGCCGGCCCAAGGGACCAACAGAAAAGGCGCATAAGTGAGAGAGACGCATAAGTGAACAAGCCTATTTGAAAGTGTAAAATGCAACATAAGTTCTAATGAGAGAATGGAAAAGAATGTTTATATAGAAAATGCTCATATTACTATGGTTTGGCAAATACTGAAACCTAATTGCAATGATAAGAAGAAAACAAAAATTGTAGCATACCTAATCACAAACTGGTCCTTTTAAAACGATCCGTAATAGATAATTGTCCCTCACCGAACTCTAGTTCATGTGGAAAAAATGCCTTCCGTGAGCAATAAAACCGAAGGATTAAAGAGGAAAGTGAAGAAATATGCTCATTTTCCAAGAAAATAAATTGAATTGTTTACATTTTTCGAAAAATTCGGAGCATAAGTGAAATATTTATCCTTAGAGCGATGCATAAACAAATGAAATTATCATTATTTTACTATGGAATGTGCTGGGACCACTGAAAATCGTCGTATAAGTGAAAAAGGCGCATAAATGAGGTGGTGTATAAGTGAGAGTTCACTGTATTTATCAAATTTGTATTTCTGGTACCCTAGGGAAAGAAATTTTCGTTTTGTAGAGTATATACAACCAGCATATACTCTACAGTATGTACAGTTGTATGCGCACGACAACGCGTGTGCCAAAGATTTAATGGAAGTTCCTTGAATGGTCAAACATTCCTCTCCCCCCCCCCCCGCCTCTTTAAGTTAAAAAGAAAATTCTCATCTTTAAAAAATGTGTGTAACATGCATACACACTTTTTAAAACACTTTTCAATCGAGAAGACACTTCATAGAATGGTGTAAAACTACTTGGTGTGAAGCCAGAGGACTCCTCCTATGAGCCCAATTTCAGAAAAATGTTTAGTTTTTTTTTTTTTTTTTTTTGGGGGGAACGTCGCATGTTACAGACGACTCATATTGCAGATCTTCAGAGCATAAACTTCCCGTTTTATTTACATTCATTTAAGTTACATTTACAGACATAATTGAGACTAAAAATGAAATCTTGTATGCATATAATACAGCACAAATATTTCCATGAGTCTCCTTTCTTGCAAAAAATGTTTATGCTTTTAAGCCTTTTATCTTTCTCGCCCCTCTGAAGATAGTTAACGGTTAATATAATGCTCCTTATATTAACCGTTACAAATAAAAATGATGGCTAGGCTATGAAAACTGAAAAAAAGGGGGGGGGGAGCTTATAAGAAATGGGGTTTAATGGAAGAAAACAGTGGTCATATTTGGATCCAGGCGGTCATTTTACATATGCAACAGCTAGAATGGTGTCAGAAGCACTTTGAAGGAGGGTTTTCTTACCCTTCAGGGTATATATTTACCCGAAATTTATGGGTAAACTTCACAGCTTTAATTTTTTTCATTTTGCCGAATATGTATTCAATATTTTAATCTAACAACTTTAAAAAGGTTTCTGAAACAAACTACTCATATTGATCTTGATACAACACACATTTTAAAATTTTTACCCTGAAAGCGTCTTCAATATGACGTTGGTCACAATTAACCGCGTCATAATTACCCCATACCCTGAAGAAGAAAACGTCTACTTAATTTTTCATTCCACTTGTTTATTTGTAAATAAGGAGTTGTTTATCACTTTTAACTATACTTACATGCTAAGCACCATGAACAAATTTCCAAAAACTAAATTTAGACTGGAATCCTGCTTTACTAGAAAATGAATTTAAAAATACTTGTAAACATTTTTTTTTTGTTTGACTATTGATTGTACCATGTGCAGAAACGCGAGTATAAGAACTTAGGCCAAAATCAATTTTTGGCTTCGAATGGACCTCACCGTCCCATTAATGAATGTGATTATATAAGTTCAAAGTAAGACTTAGGCCTGTACAAAAACTTGGAATTATGTTTATGTAAATCTCTTGCTTCGAGGGTACCTGAATCCTGAATGGTCCATTAGAGCGATTACTTACACCCAAAGTGGGTTAGGTGAGTACCAGTTTGGAATTTATATCTCAGTATATCATTTGCTTCGTGTGGACCTCGTTGGTCCAATAAAAGGACTATTTATAGTCAAAGTTGGACTTAGATCTAAATTACAAGTCGAAATTATTTTTCTACGTTAATCACACGGATTGGTGTGGTTGGCAGTACACATTAACCCGTTGGTTCCATGAGTCAGTAGATCATAGTGTTAAATATGTTCCTAAACATTTTGAAGTGAAACGATGAGAAACAACAGCAATCGATTATTTAAAAATATATATTTCAATGCATTCCCCCCCCCCCCCCACACACACAGCTCCGTTGTAACATTCAAGCACTGAGTGTTGAAATCTGCATTCAGCAAAATCATAATCCTGCCACAAGTTTGCATCAAAACAAATTCATAATTTCAAAAACCTTTGATATAACTTTAAATAATCACAATATTTTTAGAGCTGATTGCCTTTCTTTTCACTTCAGTCCAAAAGGTTCAATCAATAAAATTCATAACAATGAATATACTCAAAATACTTATAAACAGCAATTACTTTTTATAGCTGAAAGTTAAAGGTCGATACTCCGTGAGACAGAAGTGTCGTTATTAAGTACCGCCTGTGGCGCATTCAAAACTGCAGTACAATATAATTTTATTTTTGTTTCCTTTTTTAGTTTGAATAACATGCTTGGTTACTTAGCATGCCCATAGCAACAAATCTGCAATGATTTGTATTTCAAAATGAGCATTATACATGTTCAAATCGATCTACTTTTAGCTTAACAAAGGCATTCATTCAAATAGGAAGAAGCAATTCGTGGAACTTTGGTACATTTATTTATAGTTTTTAAACAAGGCAATTGCTTGCTTTGACATCAAGTGTTGACAGCGCGTCTAGTGTTTTTAACGTCAAGTAAGAAAAACGGGTCAAATAATTACTTCAACGTTAAGTAAAAAAAAAACGTGTCAAATGATTATTTTGATCTCAAGTAAGAAAAAAGTGTCAAATGATTACTTTAATTTCAAGTAAGAACAACGTGACGAATGATAGATTTAATATCAAGTGAGTGCGAATTAAGAATCGCAAAACATCAACTAGTGATCAAATCACTCAATAAGCAAGCTTCGAAGTTCTGCTATGGGCGATTCTCTTTAAACTCGTAATTGGCTGTCCAAATCGAGTATTTTAAAAATAATAAAGTAATAAAGTAATTATCGCTCCTACAAGTAAAGCATTAATGTTTTGTAGCCCAATTGTATTTGGAGCGATAACAATTTCATTTTTTTCTCTAGAAAGTATTTAAGCACCAAGAACACAGTCCCCTGGCTGTCCCTATCCAATAGCCTAACACTTAAAGGCAATATTTCAAAAAAACCGATTAACACTACATAAATTTGGCAATTAATATTTTAAAATAGAATAATGCAACTATATCTTTTATGAAATAAGGTCTAATTACGTATTTCTAAAACTTAATATTGTCGTGTAAATTCTGTCCGGAGTTTTTTCAAACAGTCCCCTGCCACAAATTCAAAGCTCCAATAGAAAAATCTGTTGCTCTTGCAAATGTTTTTCGGCATGAAGTTTAAAGTAATCAGTGTAAATTTGCCGAAATTGCTGAGAACGGTGTTGAAAGGCCACTTTCTTTAGCTTCAGAGCCACTTTTTTTTTTCCTTTGTCGTGTGCCCGCCAGGCTGGCAATTTGGGTTGCGCTGCTTCACTTTTCCAACTGTACCGAAATTTGGTGTGAAGTCCGACTTCCACAGTACATGCATGCCATAGGTACCCGTTTATAGGGTAGGCAACCTTTCACAACAGCACATTCACACAAAGGAAGGACAAGGACAGGAGAGAGAAAGCACATCCCTGCCCAAGCCGGGACTCGAACCCGGGACGCAAGGGCGTATTTAAGGGGGGGGGGGCGAGGGCCCCCCCCCCGAAATCGAGAAAGATTTTTTCAAAAGTAGGTGTTCGGTTCGTGTTTGCTCAAAAAAAAAAAAACCTTAAGAAAAAAGCCCACTCTCTATTAACATTGTTTTCAAAGGTGTATATAAGGGAGTGCTCCAGAGGGTCTTTCCCTCCTATACCCCTCCCCCCCGAAAAAAAATCGTTTTTTTTAATAGGTAGTTATTATTATTCGGTTTAAGTTTACTCTGAAATTATTTACATACTTTTAGCTTGAAATACTTAACTAAATAAATAATTATTACTAATAATAATTCGTTAGATGACACCAGGCAGTATATATAGCGGCTCTAGTGCAACCCAACAGGGTCAGGGAGCCCTCGCGATTTACTCGAGAGAAAAAAGAACGTGTCTTGGGAAAATGAAGATATTTCAATTAGAAAACGCACAGAAAAAATCCTAATCATTTTGAATAGAAATCTTTAAATGAAAAATATTCAACACGTGTTGATTATTAGTCAGCAAATTACGTTTCTCTCTTTCTTCTCATTCCCCCTGTTTTTCTAGTCAGCCAGTAAATAAGAGTCTTTAAAGTAATGCTACACTCAATAAATTTAAAATAAAGTGCAATCATTCCTCCTCGGCAAGAAATTTAGAATAAAGTGTAAGTATTCCTCCCAGTAAGAAATTTAAAATAAAGTGCAATCATTTTCGGTTTTAGTTTTTTCACAAATAATTTCCAAGCTTTCAGCTGAACAAAACAAAACAAAACAAAAAAAAAAAAAAAATCGAAAAGAGGTAGAAGTTCAAGCCGGCCGAGCTAGAAGGGGCATGTAATTTTCAATTTCTTTACCAGTGGTGAAATTAAAGAATAGAGTGCTTCTCAGTGGCGGGTTTCAGGTAGGAGGTCGAGGCCCGTATATCCGCCAAGCATGAATTCAAAGAAGGCTCATGAACCCCCTTAAATAGTCCAAAGAGATCTTAAAATTTCGCTTTTACAACGAGTGTAGTTTAATCGCAGTTTCAAGACTTCAATATCCAAAAATTTTCGGAAGAGAGTTCTTTTCCCGCTTCTTCAATACCTTGATCAAACATTGCCTCAAATGGTATTTTAGAGATTTAAAATTCAAACCGGTAACGGTAGTTGATATCCTCCTTACTTTTCTAGAGTCTTTAGCTCTAAAATGTGTTTTTTGAAAAGAGAGAGCTCCCGAATTACAGTCTCTATGCCCAAAAATTTCCGGAAGAGTCCCTAAACCCTTTTATTTTCCTAAATGTTGTCAGACAAAGCCTAAAAGCAGTTGTTCCTATCAAGAATCATGGCGTAAGCGGCGATATTGAATTATTTTTAAGGGGCGTTTTTAAAGGTTTTTGTTTTCTTTTTCTTTCACGTGTGGCTCTCGTTTTTAGAGGGATCTTCGTGGAATTCTTGGATGATAAGTTTTTGCTCTTAGGGGTAATAGGCACCTCTGCTAAAAGTAAAATTTTGAACCTTCAATTTCAAAAAATAGAACTTAAAATAGCATTCTTGAAGCTTCAATGCCGCAAAATTTCGGGCACAGCGCCCGAATCCTACCTCTTCTCTTGACTGTACTAAAGATAACCTAAATAAAAATGTTTTTAAAGCATTAATTTCGAAACATTTTGGGAGAGAGTCCTTGCTAACGTTACTACCAAAGATGGCTTAAGGTTTCAATTTTGAAAATTTTCGGAGGGAGATCCCTAACCACTTTTTGTCTCTTAACGTCTCCAAAGAGAACGCGAAATTGCGCATCTATATATCGAAAATCTTTCGGGGAGGGTCTTAGAACTTTTACTTCCCAAAGATAACTTTAATGAGACTTCAGTTCGAAAAAAAAAACTCATCTTCTTTTCTTTTACTCTATCATGCTTCAGTGTCAAAATATTTCAGAAGAGATGCCCCGAGTCTTCTCAATTCCTTTAACGTCACTAAAGATAGCCTGAAATTGCGTGTTTAGAATTTAAGTTTCAATAAGTTTCCCAGAGGAGTCTTGATCCTTCAACGTCATCAAAGGTAGCATAAATAATTTCAATTTTGAAAAATTTTTTGAAGGGAATCTAAAATTTCGTAATTTTCTACCTTTTCTAAAAATTACAATTTTTTAATTCAATTTGAAAATGTCTACCTGTCTTACAGTAATAGCAAAAAAAAAAGAGAAAGGTGGGGGGGGGGGGCTAAGCTTGATTATATGGGCCCCCTCCGAAATAAAATCCTATATACGCCACTGCCGAGACGGGTTCCATGTGGCCGGTGAGCCACATTTGTGATGAAAGTTTGCAGCTGGGTCGTTGCGAAAACAGTCCTCTGGGAAGTGATTTTATTAATGTCAATTAGTTTAATTATGAAACATATTAGTTATTATGTCCACGATTTTGCCTAGATTTATAGGTAGCTTCGTAACTAATTGTGTTCCAATTATTTTGCAGATATTACGCAACAAAGTGCAAATACACGGTCCCCTGCCTATTTATACTAGGCAGAGGACTTACCCCCAATCATGATTTATCAGAAAAACACTAACTTGAATTGGCCCTCTTTCGAACTAAAGTAATAGATTCATTTCCTGAGCAATATTATTATAATTATTCGAACATTTCAAAAAAGCTTGCCCGGACAGATTCTGTATGGAAAATGACGAGTTTACAGAGAATCGCCTTTATATTGATTCATCTTAGGGCAATTCCATGGTGTCGTATGTAAAAAAACGAAGACAAATTTCTTAGTTTTAATTCCATTTACAAAACATAAACTGTTTTAAAATGATTAAATTGATGTGCAAAATACTCGCTGCATCATACAGAATACAAAATCATGTTCATTGTCAAAACTGGATTCCTAAAGTAGAAATTAATATCATTTAAAGAGTTGGTGTCGGACGTAAACACACAAATAGAGAAATTGATTCCTCGGTTAAAAAGTATTGACAGTCTGCGATTGGCTTACATTTTAATTTTAAAAACAACTAAATTCAAAAGAATACTCATGAGTAAAGCATATTTCACAGTTTTTAAATTATATTATTAAGGATAAAACTAATTTGAGCACATTTTTACCATGGTGTCGGACATAAATTTTCGGTGTCGGACGTAAACTGTCCACATTGGACATAAAATATTGCTCTTAAATGTAAATATCTCAATGATTATTAGCTTAACTTTTATTCAAAGGTCACATAGAATATTTTTTACATTCAAAATGATACATCAAATTTTAACTGTCCCCTAAAAATACAATTTAAATCGTTATGGACTCAACATTGAATTTTACTTAGTGCTTGAATTAATTTATGACAAAACTGGTACTTGAGATAAATAAATACTCATCTCTAAAACAGCTAATAATTTTAATCAAAAAATGTGTTCACTTAAAACTAAAAATGAGAAAATTATGATTGTAGAGTCTGTAACAATTATTGGAGGAAAGTTTTAATTAAAAAAATATTTATGCATTTTATATCACTGAATTGAGCATTTACTTATCTCAGCCTCAGCTATAGCTTTAAAAGAGTCTAAAACAATTTTTATGAAAATTTAAAATTGTTATTTTTTATTACAAATTTATTTCCGATTCTACAAACATTTTTTAGTAAAATAGCTGGTTTCAAAGTTTTTGTTGATATTTTTTGCTATTTATGGAAGAAAAAAATGAATCTCTCTCATTTCAAAAAAGTACTTCATTTTCAGCTTCTACAGACCATTTTTTAAAAATTCGACCTTGTGCTTTTTGAATTCAAAATTGAAAATGACCGACAGTGATAACCAAAGGAATGGAAAATGTTAAGGTGCTGCCGTGGTCCGAATTATATTCCAAAACCATTGACTTTAAACCATCATGTCAATCCATAATTGAATTGTAATGCGTTTAAACTGTCTTAAGGTAAATCTGTTACGAAAAAAAAATTTTTTTTTTAATCATACGCAAAAAATTGCAAGTTTTTCTTAGTAAATTCACAACTACATGCACTGCACATATAATTCATAAAAAGTTCTCTTTTTTTGCATACTCCATTTTAGTGTCGTAATTAAAGGCAAAATGTGGAAAATCATAGTTAAAAACAAGTGCAGTTAAGGGATTATAAAAGTGTCGGACGTAAATGGTGTCGGACGTAAAAAAATATTTTACGTCTGACACCCAGATTTTCATGAGAACTATTCAATAACTACAAAATTAAAATAGGTTACATCCATGAGATTGAAAATTTTGCTTTGTATACGAAAATGTATGCATGTAGCTTTAAAATTATAGGCTCAGCATAAAAATTTGCGCATTTTGGTGTCGGACGTAAATCATTTAATGTGCCCCGTGAAAATTCTTTTAAAAATCAAAATGAATTTTATTTTTACCCATCTTCTCAACTTTATATGTTGTGTATTGTATATTTACATGGTTATTCGTCGTAATTCAATTTTAGTTCGCATTTTTGGGGAAAAACAGAGCTTCTTTGAGAGTCGCCAAATGTGGTTTGAAAGTGCTCAAAATCTTGGCCTTAGTTTAGTAATTTGTAACTTATTTAAAACTGAATGTATCAAATTTTAGACAAATATTTCAAAATATTCAACTCTTCACCTTTAAAATGATACCTTGTTTGTTTCAAAATATTAATTTTGAAAATTTGATCATCTGGTTGACATTATCGTGGAATTGCCCCTTAGTGTTGGTAAGGGGCTTGCAGGATCAATATATCATACATTTTTTTTATCTTTTCTAAAATTTTGGCAGGCTTAAAAGAAACTTTATTGTTCATTGAAACTAATAATTTTGATATTGGCTCGTATCAAGTGATTTTCTGCCCATCATGTTGCGAATAATCCAAATTTTTGCATTTTATTTCTACATCGGTGGCTATTTAAATAGCCTGACCTTCAGGAGGGTCGTGTATATAGAGCATTTAATGCTTCTGGCAGTGGAAAGATAGATGATTTTTGTCATTCTCAATGGCACTTGCTCATTTTTGAGGTAACATTTTAAACTATGGTGGTGTGTTGAGTATAAAAAAGAACATTGACTAATATTACTACAAAAAATTCGAAAATGACAGAAAAATAAACTGACAGAGCTAATACAAAATTTAACGTAGGAAATACCGAACGAAAAATTCGAATACATTTTCATCACCTCGCTCCATTATTGTATCTGTATTTCATATTGGTGACCGTTGTATTTGTATCTACTACAAGACTTGTGAGTGCATCCCCCTCCACTGTTAAACTACTTAAAAAAAATTCGATTGGAACTCATAGTGCTAGATTTCTGAATTGTGTGCCCTCAAACCGCTAGCCCCCTACCCCCTCCCCCGCCCCGCGGGGGCGCTATGTAAGCCATTGATTCGAATGTTTTCATTTTTCAAAGTTACGTAATTTTGAACTCATTTACGTTTTTTAATGTAATCTATGTCAACATAAATGACATAGTTCTATATTTCTTCAAAAGTAAAAAAACGAGTTTGCTGACAATTTCAATGAGAATTCGATAAAATCGATATACTTTCCATACCAACGAAAAGTATACAATCATCATTACCATTTGTGGAGAAAACTTGTCTTCCTGATACGTAGAGTTTTCCCAAAATATCTCAATGGTGCTCTAGTGTGGAGCAAAAATAAGAAGAATCCAACAGCTGTCATGTGCCATTCATAAGAAGTTTGGTTTTTGGTTGTAGTGAAAGCGAAATGGAAAATAACTGAAAATAGAAATCGAAATTGCCTGGTCGATAGCCGTGACCTTGGAAATATGCGTGTGTTTCAATGAAAGCAATTTCTGCACTTATTGCTACTGAGTAACTTGGCACTGATATTGTTTTTGCAACAGATGTTTGTCCTAGAAAACTTCGCATGTATTAGTTTCTGTTGGAAACCGTATGAAACAAAATCCACACGAAGCACAACACGAAATAAGTTTGAAATGCACTAAAAGAAAAATTAACGTGACACACTTTTTCTGAAAGATTCCGACTTTCGTTAATAACTGTGAATGTTTCTTTCTTCTTTCTACCTTTTTTAATTCGAAATTTTTAATTAAAAGTTTCATTAGCCACATGTTAAGTTTTATAATTTTTGGTATGCAGATTAATTTTGGCGTACATTTTCATATGAAATATACAGTAGTGGCCAACATTGTGGACACTTTTTGAAATTTTTTACTCTTGTATGCTTATAAAAACTGTTACATTTCACAAAATGCAAATTCAAACATCATTTTTAAGAGACTAAAATACTGAATTCAATACAAAAAAAAAAAAACCTTAAATATTTAGAACACAAAAGACATACCCGTAGGAAACAGTCGTCCTCGGGCAGAAACAATAATTACTTGTTAAAACTGTAAACATATAAGCTTATGCTGGCAATAGATGACATTTGATTGGTTCCATGAACAAGAACAGTGATTGGTCAAAAAAGGTTAGACATTACATAGCGATGTTACATAGCGTTTTCAAGTAAAAATCGCTTTTTGTATTGCAAATATTTGAATTTTATTTTTTACATTAAGTTCAGTTTAAAACTTTCTGCGCTTTAAATGATGCTGCATTTTATGAACCCTAACAGTTTTTTAACAAACTTTTCAATAAAGTTTTTAAAATAAATAAATAAATAAACGAAAGACAAGCGTCCACAGTTTTTACTACTACTATATAGTTTCAGCATTAAATATAGCTTCATGTGCCATAAAGCTTCTTCTTTAAAGTAATATTAAAAGAATTACCACATTTTATTATTTCTGCGCATGAAATTTTAAATTTGGACAATCGCAAAACATTATTATTAACTGAAATTCTCAAAATAATTTAAAATAATATTGTAATGAATCATGGAAACTTAAAATTTTTGAAGTAGACGAGAACTCTGCCGGCTACATGAATGTATAGCCATTTATACCTCCCACCCAGCGTCAGCATCAGTAACAAAGTGTGACTCCAGATACAATTTCAGCGGATCAAACAGGTGGTAATCGTTTATGACTAAGTTCAGGAAGCACTTTTTTTGCGGATGTGCTTTGCCTGAAATCTTTTCGCCCACAAGAAACACACAAAAATTTGTTGCATTCAACATTAATTTCCCCCACACTTGTAAATTTCGAATGCACTCATCTTGTACAATTGATGTATCACAAATTTAAAAGGAACGTTAGTTGTTGTTGTTACTAATCTCATATTGTCAAGCGAAGCTAAATAATTTGCATCAACCTAAAAATCTGAAGGAATGAAGGAAGTCAAAAAAAAAAAAAAAATGCAAAAGATCCCAGGGGAACTCTTCTTTAGTGAAGCTCAAATAATGTAATGTATATGGTCAGGGAAGGCCTTGTGACCATGCAGATAAGTGAGAGCTTTGGTATGGAATCTAATGAATCGCGAATAGTCGGATTGATAAGATATTGATGTGAGCAGGAAGGACCTTCCCGGACTTGTGGTAAAATACCATGGAGGGAAAGGGACATCTTTCAGTTGGATAACAATGCTGCCTATTTGTACACTTTGTAAAAGTAATTCACTACTAATTTCTGAACTCTAAGTGTATAACCCACTTGCAAACGTTTTTCTCGTATAATAAACTGTACTTCTAAGTCTACCAGAGTGACGTTCTATCGTCAGTTTCAGTGCTGTATTTAAATATGATCTTACTCTCAAAGCTTGCGTGATTTTCTAAGGGGCCCTTTGCCGCGATAAGAATTCATAAATAAATGTCTTGGGAGGCTTCTAGTTATTATTACACGCAAATGCCTGTCACGTGGTTACAGCGGTTCGGTTTCAGTTACTAAACTTACTCTTAACTAGAATGTTGATTTAACACGAGAGCAATTGAAATACCTTTACTTCCGTTTCTATTTTAGAAAATCTATGTAAAATACAGGGTGTCCACTCCAATCGTGGACCAATAGCTAATTTCTAAACCGTTAGAGATAAGCATATAGTTTATTTACGAAAAAATCTCCAAATTACGAAAGGAATTTTGGGTCTATTCAATGTTTTTCAAAAAATCAAATTTTGAAAGAGTTACGAAATTTAAATTTTTATGCAGCCCCCCAGTCCTATCAATCATATTTAGTAAAACATTCTTGACACTGTAACGTTTAAAAATCACTCTTCTACCACAAAAATTGACCGAGTTATGACGTTTTGAAAAATCAAGATTTTGCATTGTTTCATGACGTCATCGAGGGAACGATCTCTCTAGATTTTTTCCTAAATAAACTATATGCTTATCTCTAACGGTTTAGAAATTAGCTATTGGTCCACGATTGGAGTGGACACCCTGTATAAAAATATCGAACGAAAATTACGATGAGGGTCAAATGTGTTTATAGACCTTTTTACTTTTTTTGTTACGTTCTTTTAGTCAGATAACAGTGAAGGTTCTACGTGCAACGGAAACTTTGTTTGGAGTGACGTCATAAATTTTAGCTGCCGGAATGACTTTTCAACACATCTATCAAAAATGACATGACGAAGTCTATCAGAAGACGAAGTTATGAGCTCGAAAAATAATAAGGTAAAAATAACTTGTTTGGAACATAACATAAATTCCCATTTTGGACAACCAGTTGTGTAAATTGGTGTATGAACACTATTTTAATCCGACCTTATGTATCTGTCTATTTCTAGTAAAAAAAAAAAAGCTTCTGATTGAGAGTTGAGTTTGATGATAATTACATGGCAATAATGCCTATAAGGCTCAAATATCATCAGACATGGAAGTCTTTGACAATGTCTTACTAATTTTGGCGTCACTAAGTCGCCAAAAAGTATACCAACTTAGTGATATCGCTTTAATTTCTCGCCAAAAGCATAAACTGCGAACAGATATGACATCATCACTATATGAGGCGTTGCAGGTGGCCAGTATGTATAAAACTTTTTTTGTTAAAGAAAGGAAAGCTAAAACGTCGAAATAGGAGTCAACAAGTGCTCACTATTGTTTTAAGCAGGTAATAGCTTCTTGAAACAAATACCGTAAAAGTTACATATAAAATTTACTAACCTCGAAATTTATAACCCTGAATCCACTTCTTCTTAACTTTTGAATTTGCATAAAGATCAGAAAAGATACAAGCGGCAAAACACTCCTGATTTTTATCACATTATTTTACTAGCTTTTCCACTTACTTTTCTTTCTTTTTTGACTTCTTTTCCTTTAGTGGGTGGGAGTAATATTATCAGATGTTACACCAATTCCTTTTCTTAAGCTTCCAAAAAAAAGTTTCATATCTTCCATCATCTCCTTCAGAAGACAGTTTCTTAAGTTGAATCTCTTTCACCCTCTTTTTAAGAGCTGTTTAAGGAATTTTGCAGGTTTTACATTCTCTTCTGTAGTCCACATTTCCTTCCAACACTTCTTAAATAACTCGAGAAAGGATGTGCCGAAACCAGGTTTGCTGATCAGTTTTTCTTTCACAAATATGATGATATTTTTTCTTTCCATCATGAAAAACCATGTAAAATAATGCGGACAATAAAATATATTTATTTATAACAATAACAAGGCACACTTGGTAAACCTGCTGTACAGAGAAGTACATAGCGTTGAATATAATTTTAAAGTTATGTTGTGTGGCAACACTGTGTTAAATGTTTTTGTGAAATCGTTTGGCATCACTTGTGTGATATCACTTTTTTAGAATTTGTGTTGTATCTGTTGCGTTCGTTTTGTATCTGTGTTTTTCTGTATTGTCCACTCATCTTGTGCAATAAAATGTTTAGTTAAATTTGACACCTAGAGCAACATACAACTTACATTACATTTAAGCTATCACATTTCAACGAAAATGGAGCACAGTATTGGGAGAAGGGGATGGTTACAAATGCGTCTAGAGCATTTTTTTCATACAATGCGTTTATAATTCAAATTGGTATTTTAATGTAAACTTTTTCGTAACACCATATACATATTTTTAAGAAATCCGAAAATTGTATGAACTTTATGCTTACATGAAACAATAAAAGTTCTTTTTTAAGAGGGACGGAGTTTCAATCCCATATTGCATCCCAAATTACCGCCCCGTATGACACCTGCGCCATAAACATCATTGCCTTAAAACTTCCATCTTTGTTCAGCACATCATTTAATAAATATTCCAAATTATAATGTCATTACTTCAACTACATCAGTAGTGGTAAACAAATTTGAAAACACTCAAAATAGATTTTTCCGTAACAGTCAAAGAAGGCAATAAACACTATTATACTTAAACGAAATTCAAAAATGATTTGAAAAGATGAATTCTAGCATCAAACTTCACATTTTCCTAAATATCGTTTTGAAAGTAAACTGTCTCTTTGAAATCATGCTTGAACAAAAATACGAGTAGAAACTGAAGGGAAGGAAAAGCATCTTAAGAAGCAAGGGGAAAGGAAAATTAGGTTACAAATGTCAAAAACTGAACTTCATCCGTCATGCAACTATTCATCCAAGGAAGAATCTTCCTCCAGCAGATGCTTTCGTTTGCGAAAAGTAAACAACATTATGAAGAAGGCTTTAAACAACTTGTTTTTAGTCTTCGCTGCAGTTAAAAATGAAAGGTAGAAGAGCTTTTGATTTCATCTAAGTACTTGTTTTCTCTATCGTAATTGCTTTTTTTAAATTCTGTGTGAGATGTAGGTTTCCTAGTTCTTTAATGGTATGGTCTTAAACATTGATGAAACAAATAAAATCCATCTGCTATTTGTAGGAATGTCTTTTTTTTTATTTAAAATTATATTTAACTGTTTAGTTGAAGTGCGCTTGCTTGCGCAAAGGGGGACAAAGCAACTGAATAAATGATCATCTTGCCTTCATTTTGTAGACAATTTCTTACATCATTGTTTTCCCAATTTACATAAAATTTCGTTTCATTCAGATAGCTCCTTTTCAGTGTAGCGTTGTTTTTTCTTATAGAGTGTGAATTATATGCACAATTTTAAATTAGTATTACTCAAAGCTGGGCCATAGATTATGGCGTCTCAGAACTGACCACGAGATGATGGCTGCACAGCGAAAAATCTACCCTTAAATTAAGCCACCAATCAATCACTGACTGCGTTTGAAAATTTCGCAAACCCATACAAGGGCAGATCCAGCTTCTGGTTAAGGAGGAGGTCACTTTCGAAAAGGACGGGGGGGGGGGGGGGGGCTCAAAGTGTAATTTTTATGCGAAAATGAGGTAGTTTGAAAATTTTTTAGTCCCCAAAACTGCAGGTTTATACTATATTTAGTCACTTAAGGGGGGTCATGAACCCCATGACCCCCTCCCCTCTGGATCCGCGCTTGAAACCATATAGATATTCCAAAGAAATTTCATAATCTGCACTGGCACGAAGGCTTTTGAGCAGTATATTTAATTGGATATACCGGACATGGGCCCCTTTTCTACGTCTCAAGCCCTCCATCTACAGGAGCGCTGTGATGGGAGGTCATAGGAGGTCATAGTGACCTCCCAAAAATTTCTTATTCAGCAAATTTGGCGATATTACTACCGCATTGTCATTTTAAAAAGAAAATAAAAGTAATTAATATTTTTTGATGATGCCTAATGTGTCTTCTGATTAAATGTAACATAGTAATGGAATGTGTTATAGCTCGTTCTTTTTTGTTGAATAAAATTTGGAATATCTTTTCGTAAATTGAGAAAAAAAAACTTCCACCTCCTAAAAATTTACAATCATTGTGCCTTGTGCATCTTATTGTAACTTTTGGGACTGTCTTCGAAATTGTCCTTACATACTAAAGGTTTGTGCTATGCCTCCAAGAAGAACGCTAACGGGTCGGTTTGCAGGGCCAAGATATATTGGAGAAACATTTGTTATAATTGATCGAATTTCGACCGCAAGCGATGCAATCGTAAAGATTGTTTCTCCACATGTGGTTTCTCAAAATAGTAAATATACTTCTCACTAGATGATAGTAGCACCATTGAAATTAAATTACTGTATTGTTTTGTGTTCAAAAATAAATAAGGGTCATTCTCACAAAAGCTGTACAAGTCATGCACGACACTTTTGAAGTTTACTTATCAATTAAAAAATTTCCAACAGCGATTTTTTTTATTGATTCTCCATTTGTTTGCGCATAATAAAGAAAAAATTATTTATAAGTAATTTATAAAAGGTTTTTAAATCTTTTACAGTTTGACCACTTTGTGTAGCGAGAGCAAACAACAGAGCAGACAAAATAAACCTATAAAAATGTATTTCCAATCATGAAGAAAAGTTAGGGCCAAGCTCCACATTGACGTAAAGCAGAAAAAAAAAGCAGAAGCGTAAAATGGATTAAATAGTGTTCCTATGGAAAGTACCCAGATTTTCGGTTTTAGTCGGCTTTCTGCTGATGTGGAGCTGGGACCTTACATTTACAGATTAAGCACACAGTGAAATAAAGATTCTAAAACGTTATTCTGTCTGCAAATTCAAGATAAAAAAAAATTCATTAATGCAAGCATAACAGAATGGACATTCAACAATTAAAATTAAGTATCAGAAAAAAAGAATATGACTAATAACTTGTTTCTTGACTGTAGAACTCAACGATGCTAATTAAGCACCGAAGTTATACTTTAAAATATTACCTGATTCAATGTCATTCATTGTTTATTTTACTTTTAAAGTGGCTGATCAGAATGGACAATATGAACCATAGAAAATGTTGGGACATTAATTTTTAAAAATATCTAGGAGATTTTTTTTGATTCCCCTACTTTTATTTTTACAATTGTTATAATGAGAAAGGTGTTTTTAAATGATGTTTTATGTTGTAACTGCATTTCAGCCGGATTTTAAATCATTTTAAATCCATATGATTTGAAGCTGATTGAAGCTTTGATTGATTGGGATACCTAATATTCTCCTCCTTGTTACAAAACAAAATATTTTCAAGTCCGGCATTGATACTTGATTGTACACAATTAAATGGAGAATCAGTAAAAATTATGATTAATTGGGGATACATATCAACATTAATAAAAAATTCAAAAAAGTTCGGAATAATTTGTGCAATTTTCGTGAGAATTAATCATGAATGTTGATTGATGAAACAAAAAAAAGGTCTTGATGTACCAAAATAAATTCAGGAATATTGATGCTCAAGAAGCATAACAAACTTTAATTCTATAGCTTGACCACGGAAAGATGGCTGGCGAACACTCCATTGCAGCCTTGAAATAGCTATACGCTGTATTTTCTTGATAATTTGTGTTTTATGCACGTTGTTTTTTCATTTCAACCAAACATAAGCAATGTTTGCTTTGAACCGACGTCATGATATTTTTTTAAGTTCTTTTTATGATGATGCTGTTCCTCAAAAGGACTTTTATTAAAATTTGTTGCTGAAAAACACTTGAAGACTACACATGTATAGTAAACATAATTTAAGCATAATTTAAAAGAGAAAAAAAAAACAATTTAAAGAAAATGTAAAAAAAAAAACCCCTCAAACGTTTTTTGCATTCTGCGTGATTTGTATAATAGAAAACATAATGCAAGGAATCGCGAAAAAATATTAAAAAACTGATAATTTCCAGATGAGAACTAATACTGATTTTTTTTAAGTGCCAATTACGTAAAGTAAATGACAACCCTTTATAATTTTTGAAAATACAGAATATTCTTACCAATACAAGGAAGTCTTTTGTAACCAGCAACATAAAGTTATGCAAAAAATAAGCTGTTGTTTTTACAGTATAATACTGGCAGCAGAGGTTCCAGTTTAAAACTGTAAAAGCACAGTAACAAACTGTAAAACTAGCTATTTTACAGTTTATCACTGTAAAACTAGCAATATTACCATAAAATTAGCTGTATTTATACTGTAAAAACAATAGCATAATGCTGGCAGCAGAGGTTTCAGTTTAAAATTGCACAATGCACAGTAATAAACTGAAACTAGCAATTTTAGTCTACGACTGTAAAATTAGTTATCACTGTAAAATTACTATAAAATCAGCTGGAAACATAACATCAACTGTAAACATAAGATCTAGTTTTTACAGTGTATTTCTTTCTTACTTTTACATAATAACTATCATAAAAAATATATGCAGAACATTTTGCATGTAAAAGGCATATGAAAGTTAAATTCGGGAAATGGATTCAAAGTTCAAAGTTCTTTGCTCTCATTCTTCGATGCCTAGCATCATTTTGTATTTGTTCTAAAATTGTTTGAAATCAAGAAGTTTTAAAATAAAAGGATATTAAAGTCTGTCTTCTCTTTAATTTGAAAGAAATTAGGTTGTAAAAGCTGTTCACATACCAGTCTAAATTAAAACCAGGGCGTGAGAAGTAAAAGATGTAATTCTGGATTTCCTTACGTATGAACTTGTGTTGAAGATACGAAAATAGAAGTTGTACACACAACAAAAATAATAATAATAATAATAATAATATTGATTCTGTAGCAAATAGAATAAAGTTAAGGTAAACGAAACAGGTCACATTCTGCTAAACATTTGTCAGAACAATCTTGACGGAACGCGGGGAAGAAAGCAGTTTCTCTGTCCACATCGAAAAGTTGAAGCTAAGGTAATTAATTTGAAGTCAGTATATTTCTTTTTTTATGATGCATTCAAAATTATTTGTTTACTGATTCTTTGCGAGCAACTTTATACATAACTTTAGATGTGATTTTGACATTTACTGTTGTTGTTGTCTTGTACCAGCCTAACTGGCAATTTTGGGGTGCGCTGCTTCCCTTTTCCAACTGTACCGTCATATGGTGTGAAGTCCGACTTCCACAGTACACACATATGCTACAAGAACCCATTTGTAGTGTGGGCAGGGCATGCATTCACAGCACAACACACTCACACAAAGAAAGGACGAGAGAGAGAAAGTACATCCATGCCCGAGCCAGGATTCGAACCCGGGACCACACCATCTGGATCAGACCTCTCTGACAAGTAGACAAGGTGGCCGGCTTAACATTTATTTTTTATACTGTTAAAATTAAAAATAATAATAATAAATAATTCAAAGCAGACGAAAATTATTTATCTAACTTTTTCTTGAGTGGAAGTGTATAGTAGCAGAAACTGACTTTTTTTTTTTAATCGGTCAAAACTTTTGACGAGAAATATGCTTTAAAAATATTTTTTGATTTCAGTATTTTAGAGCTATTTTTTTGAACAATTGAAAATTTGTTAACATTAGTTAGTCGGAGAATCTTGTATTTTGTTTATCGAATATATATATACAGTATATATAGGTAAATTATTGCACGTGAAATTATTTTATGCACCTAAAAATCGCGAAAATTGCAGTAATTATGCATGGATTTTTTGATATTTTATTTCAGAAATAAAAAATTAGTAATGAATAATAAAAAAAAACGTAAACATAAGTTTCCCGTGGACTTAACCCTCATGGAGGATTGATTGGTAAATTTATTAGGGCCATTCCACGAAAACGCAAATATTTTTTCTCGCACGGTGACATATCTATATTAAAGTTTACAGCGCATAATTTTCAAAAAAAAAAAAAATTGTCTAAGACATTTTACGCGCATTACATTTTTTGAATGTGATTTTTGACGTGAAATGTAAAAGTTTAATTATGTCAGACATCTGTAGAATGGCCCACGTAGCAGTGACTGATTGACCATGACCATGTCGCAACTGTCCCACTTGTAAGAGGGTTTCATCACCATAATAGGGGCTTTGAAGATGATCAAAAATGCACATGATTACATTTTACGTAGTTTTGTAATAGACAAAGGTGTGTCCCCAAACATGTATTGCGATGGACTATCAAAATCGTAAATCCGTTATTGCTCTTTCTATTTTCTAGCGTTATAGTATAATATATAAGGGTGATTTTCTCAGCACGTTAAATCTTGTCAATGACAAGTAATAAGTTCATCTCATAAATAATTTATAATTTTAATTGTTACATAAAGCAGAAACATTTAAAGACACAAATGGTCAGCAACAAAAAAAAAATAATAATAATAATAATCTTAATATATAAAAATTACGTGTCCCTGTGTTTGTGGCCAATGGACTCCTCAGCTACAGAACCGATTTTAACCAAATTTTGCACGCAGTTTCAGTTAGGTCCAACTTAAATGATAGGATAGTTTTTATCTCAATTTAGGACCGCAATATATTTTTTATTGCAAATTATCTATTTAGCTACCAGCTTTTCTGTGTTCTTGGCTAAGCCTTTTTACTAAGCCTTTTTTGACACCTCCATGGCTGAGCGACATAAAGCACACGTTCTGGCAGCTTCTGGAGCGCAGTAAACAAGTAATAAACTTTCTTATCTTAATATATAAAAATTACGTGTCCCTGTGTTTGTGGCCAATGGACTCCTCAGCTACTGAACCGATTTTAACCAAATTTTACACGCAGTTTCAGTTTGGTCCAACTTAAATGATAGGATAGTTTTTATCTCAATTTAGAACCGCAATATATTTTTTATTGCAAATTATGTATTTAGCTACCAGCTTTTCTGTGTTCTTGGCTAAGCCTTTTTACTAAGCCTTTTTTGACACCTCCATGGCTGAGCGACATAAAGCACACGTTCTGGCAGCTTCTGGAGCGCAGTAAACAAGTAATAATCTTTCTTATCTTAATATATAAAAATTACGTGTCCCTGTGTTTGTGGCCAATGGACTCCTCAGCTACTGAACCGATTTTAACCAAATTTTACACGCAGTTTCAGTTTGGTCCAACTTAAATGATAGGATAGTTTTTATCTCAATTTAGGACCGCAATATATTTTTTATTGCAAATTATCTATTTAGCTACCAGCTTTTCTGTATTCTTGGCTAAAATTCTTTAAACATACCCGGAATGCCACCACATAATCTGCGGTTAAAAATTGGTTTACCCATAGTTCTTCTACGTAATTTAAATCCACCGAGATTATGCAATGGTACGCGTTTAGTTATCAAAAAAATCACCGGGAACATTATTGAGGCAATCATTTTGACTGGCAAGTTTAAAGATGAAGTAGTTCTGTTGCCACGTATCCCAATGACACCGTCAGAATCTTCAATACCCTTCAAAAGGCTACAGTTTCCCATTCGTTTAGCTTTCGCCATGTCCATTAATAAGTCCCAAGGACAAACAATGTCAATTTGCGGTTTAGATTTAGAAAATCCATGTTTTTCCCATGGGCAACTATAGGTCGCTTGCTCCCGTGTGGGAAAACCGTCCATTCTATTTTTGTTTACAAGGGATATATTAACAAAGAATATTGTGCACCAATTAGTGTTGAGTTAAATTGAAATTAAAAATGCTTACAATTCAAAAAATAACAAATAATATTGGTTAATTATCTACCCTACCTACATTATTAAAAAATAAAATGTTACATTAAAAAATAAAATGTTACAATAGCAATTAGCAAATTTTTAATTAACTCAATTGTTACAAGCTTGAATATAATATTTCTAAGTACTAAAATGCTACATTTTTTGATGATTTTTTGTTTCTAGCAAACTTAGGAAATTTTTGTTCGATTGTTTTCATATTTATATAAAGTTGATCTCTATAACGGTAATAAAGTTTTTCGTTTCAATTGAAACATTATAGTTTAACCCATACCTTAGCCACAGCAACGCGTGGCCGGGTCAGCTAGTAATAATATAAAATTTTAAGGATAGTTTTTAAGTTCAATTTAAAGCAAAAATGTAATTACTGTCACGCAATTTAAATACTTAAAAAACTCATTAGGATGCTTTTAAACTTTTATCTAATATATTAATAATGAAAAAGAAAGCAAAGAACATCATTTACACAATATTACTTCATAAAAATTTTAGCAATACTTAAACTGAAACAGATCACATCTCGAATTTCGAAGAAATATTTCTAATTTCATTGGAATGTTTACTTTTTTACACTAAAAGCATTTAGGTATTTCTTATGCTTTCATATTGCCTGAAGTATGACAGCATTTTTAAAATATACGCATAGTACTCTTAAATAAATACAAACAAAAAATAATAATTAAAAAAAGTTTTTTAGTAACCAAATTTCTACTTAATGTCCAAATAAAAAATATGAAAGTAAATGCTTAAATGTTTTTAAAAAATTAAACAAAATTGAAATTAAAAATATAGAATGCAAAATCATATGCATTTTACATATTATACACTGCGATGCAAAAGTTTAGACAAAATGCAAATATGTGAATAAAAAGAAAACTATTCAACGAAATGCTTTCAAATTTCTACTGCAGGTACACAATATGGTCCCAAATACGTGTCTGGAGTTCTTTTTAACTGTAACTGGAATCAAATTTTGAATATTACAAAAGACATTTTTTTACATTGTTGCAAAAGTTTAGACAATAGTCAGATTTTATGCAAATATCCCTCGAAATGGGATTGGTGGAGGAAATGTGGGACTGTATTATTCATTTATAAAGTGCAGAGATTGCTGAATAAATAATCAAAATCTCAAAAACTCTTTAGTTCTCGTGTAAAGAAGGTGAGAAAGTTTGGAAGCCGAAATTTGAAAATGAACCTACTTTATAAATTTTTTGTCTTTTAAATCGGCTCTAGTATGGTAGCACATTGTTTTTTACTTTGTGGAGAGTAACTTCAGAAATGCGTATCGATCAAAAAGTCCAAGAAAAATTATATTTCTTAAGAATGAAGGAATTGAAAAAGCGGCTCAGACTGACGATTCGCCCCTTAACCCTACACAACTTCAACTTGGGTCAAAAACAGCACGTGACAGCATAAGTAGATGAACAACTGAATCGGAATGCATAAAAAAAACAAAGAATTGTGCCTGAGCCTTTTCGGACAGAGTGTCCCAAATAAGCCAGATTTTAATGTGAAAAGCAGCATATGTATCATCGTGACTAAAAAATGAATGGTACTTTCTTTGATAAAAATTATTAAAATTGAGATGGCTTAGATGGATTATAATTCTTTTCGCGGGACTTGAGAAATATCCAATGATCATATGCTGTGCTGCTTTTACCAATAAAATCTGGCTTATTTGGGACACTCTGTCTGAAAAGGCTCAAGCACAATTCTTTGGTTTTTTTATGCATTCCGATTCAGTTGTTCATCAACTTATGCTGCCACGTGCTGTTTTTGACCCAAGTTGAAGTTTTGTAGGATTAAGGGGCGAATCGTCAGTCTGAGCCGTTTTTTCAATTCCTTCATCCTTAATAAATATAATTTTTCTTGGACTTTTTGATCGATACGCATGTCTGAATTTGCTCTCCACAAAGTAAAAAACAATGTACTACCATACTAGAGCCGATTTAAAAGACAAAAATTTAATAAAGTAGGTTCATTTTCAAATTTCGGCTTCCAAACTTTCTCATCTTCTTTACACGAGAACTAAAGAGCTTTTGAGATTATGATCATATATTCAGCAATCTCTGCACTTTATAAATGAATAATACAGTCCCGCATTTCCTCCACCAATCACATTTTAAGGGATATTTGCATAAAATCTGACTATTGTCTAAACTTTTGCAACAATGTAAAAAATGTCTTTTGTAATATCCAAAATTTGATTCCAGTTATAGTTATAAGAACTCCAGACACGTATTGGGGACCATATTGTGTACCAGCAGTAGAAATTTGAAAGTATTTAGTTGAATAGTTTTCTTTTTATTCACATACACTGGCGGAAAAAAAATCCCAACACCAAGAAAGACTTGTGTTAAAGAAACGAAATTTGGTAGGCGTGTTTATACAACTGAAAGATGACATCGATTGAAATTTCGCGCTCCGCGCATAAGTATGGCGCAGCTGGCGTCGCTCAGAACATGCAAATAAGGCTTGTTTTAAAAGCGTGTTGTAAAGCTCTTGAGTATTATTTTTCCGTAAAAGTTGACGAATTGCGTTCATGTTGGTCAGGAATGCCTTTAAAAAGACGAAGAAGCCATTATCAACAGCTTACCGAGTTTGAACGAGGTCGTACAATTTGGCTACGAGAAGGTGGATTTTCATTTCGCGATATCGCAGAAAGACTTGGGGGGAAATGTTTCCACCATGCATGATTATTGGAAGCTATGGTCAAGGGATGGTACTACCTCAAGAAGATCGAGTTCCGAGCTGCCACGTGGCACGACTGAGAAGGAAGATCGCCGAATCTTGCTTTCGGCTGTGGTGCATCGTACTGCATCTGCGGCTGACATTCGAGCTGCAGTTGGTACCATCATGACCCAAGGAACGGTAAGACACTGTTTACTTCAAGGACAGCTCCGAGCCAGGCAGCCTGTAGCCGGTATTCCATTGACTGCAAACCATTGCCGTTTCTGACGGCTGTGGTGCCAAGACAGAGCTCGCTGGAGGTCGGAGTGGAGATCTGTTTTAATTTTTGATGAAAACACATTCTGCCTTAGTGCCAGTGGTGGCTGTATATTGGTCAGAAGGAGGCCAGGGGACAGCCTGCATCCAAGCAGTCTACGGCCTAGACACACGGGACTCACACCTGGAGTCATGGTCTCTGGAGCAATTTCCTGCGACAGCAGAGGCATTCTTGTAGTTATCCCAAACTCACTGACTGAAAATTTGTCGTCAGTCTGGTAATTTAACCAGTAGTACAGCCCTTCATGAGTAACATTCAAGGGGGAGTTTTCCAACAGGACAATGCTCGCCCTCACATCGCTGCTGTAACGCAATGTGCTCTACAGAGTGCTGACATGTTACCATGACCTGCAAAATCACCAGGTCTGTCTCCAATTGATAACAGCTAGGATATCATTGGACGTCACCTCGAGCATCATCCACAGTCAGCAATGACGGTCCTAGTATTGACACAACAAGTACAACAAGCATGGCACTCCACACCACAAAGTGACATTCGGCACCTGTATGACACAATGCATGCACGCTTGCAGACTTGCCTTCAAAATTCTGGAGGTTACACCCTCTATTAAATTAACATAATTTCTCATTTGCACAGCATTTTCTTGAGCTTAAATTAGCCAGTGAGCTTGTACATTTATTCAATTAAACATGTTAACTGGACAATTGCATTACCCAAATTTCATTACTCTACAGTAATTTTTTCTTGGTGTTGGGATTTTTTTTTCCGCCAGTGTATTTGCATTTTGTCTAAACTTTTGCATCGCAGTGTATAAACCATAACTTAGTTAAAACAATTATTCAACTGTTCTAAATTATTCTAACAATGAAAAAAGAAAATAGAAATTATGAAAACTTACTTATATATATAATAATGAAAACTTACATTAAGTAAGTGTTTAAACTTTACTTTAAACTTAATCTTAGTATGAAAACTTACAATGAAATATTTCATAAAGACAAAAATGGTTTACTTTTAAAATATATGTTTTTTAACTGCTCAGTTTTGCTCTATTCTGTTAATGGAAATTATTTTGGAAGACAAAATATTTTAAATTACTTAAAACATATTGATTAGAATATTTCAATTTCACATCAAGAATATTAATTAACAGTTAAAAGATACAGTTAATTTTTACAAGTTTTAAAATTTAGATGTAACTAATGAAGCAGCTAACATCATATAGGGGAGAGTGGTAATGAATGGGCCATGGTGATGAATGGGCCACTAACAAAATATGAAAAAGTATTTGCATGAAATTGTTTTGATGCCATCAATAGATGTAGCTATTTGTTCTACTAAACTCATCCAATTTTCATTCGTTTGCGCTGAGCCATTTTCAAACTAGAGTGGCATGGTCAAGAATCTGACTGAAAAGTAAGTTTTTCACTTTTTAGTAAAACATTTCCTAGCTAAAATGTACCAAGTATTTCACTGCATACATGTGTATAAGTTAGTCTTTCCATATCTATAAACTAATTTTAAGATGTATTTTTATGTTATTTAAATTCAATGTACTCAAAAAACCTAAATGTATTCCAAAAGTATAGGTGGGGCTGAATGGGCCACTATGTCATGGTAATAAATGGGCCACCTAAATATTGTTTTTCTTCCTTTTCTTTGGATTTTCGCATTAATATGAAACACAACTGACTGTCATAGATTAAGATTACTGTCGTCAAAATAGGTTTGTAGTAACTTCTAAATATAATTTGCAGACCTATATTATATTCCTATAGTACAAAAGACCTCTGGTCGCAGTGCGTGGCTTGAAAAAGCCCCCCTCTCTCCTTCATATTATATTCCACACAGTACAATTTCATTTTCTTTCTCGGTAACTTAAGTTAGATATTTCTTATTCCTGTTGTCTAATACATTTAAACAAAAATTTTTTGAGTTTTGACAAGTTTGAAAATGAAGATGAAGTTTTTGAAAGTGATTTTTAATATTTTTGAAATATATAAATTTTGTTAAATCATAGTGTATATTATCTGTTATTTTTTTATATATATTTGATGTTATCTATTTCTTACAATCTCATTATTTAGTCATTTTTCTGCTACAATTGGTATGCATCAGTTTTATTTTAATTGCATCAGTTTTGATGTTTATATAATTTTAAATCAGTGTGATTTTGTATCATCATGTCAAGTGCCACATTTATTTTGTCATATTCAGCAAATAAAAGATTAAATCCACATGTTTTTATTGAATTCATTTAGTGGCCCATTTATTAACTTCGATGGCCCATTCAACCCCATAGGTGGGGTTGAATGGGCCAAATTTCAAAATTTTTATTTTCTATAATAATTCATTATAGACAGGTGCTAATCCAACTTTTATGACTTTTTTAGATAGCCAGATAAGTAAAGTAACTAAAACACCAATTTAGAGTTAAAACAAAGTGTTAGAAAAAATTACAAAAATTCAAAACCAAAAAGTGGCCCATTCATTACCACTCTCCCCTACCTAAATAGCCTTTAATCTAAATGACTATGCTTATTGAAAATTCAATTATGTTCTTAAATAATAATTTGTTTGAAATGGAGCAAAAGAATTAAAATATAACGTAAGCGAATAAATCAAGTGCACTAAAACTTTCCAAACCATTACCGTTAGTTATTTACTATCACCTGAAACTCCCTGTAAAAGTGAGGATACAAATGAATGGGGTGAATGGGAATAGAATGAATGGGAACAAACGAATGGAGAAAACCATTAGCATTAGGTATATTTACTGTCACCTGAAACTGCCTGTAAAGTGAGGGCACAGATGAATGGGACATCAATGACAAAACAATAGTTTTTGGCTCAACGGGGGAAAAATTTTTTATATCCTTTATTTAACTGTTAATATTTTATAAAAGTACGTTACTATACTTTCGGTAACCCGATTTTTTTTACTTACTTTCAGTTTCTTGGAAGGTAACTAGGGGGACAGAAATGACATCAAAAAAGTCAAACACATGGATATTTTAAGATAAAATAAGATGGGTTATTTTATTTAAATTTTTCTTCTCTGCAAGGAAGAATGTTCTTGCAACACTGGAAGTTATTTTATAGAAAAATAGCACCACCTATGGAACTTTTTTTACCCTTTTTTCTATTTGAGGCAGTATTTACACAAAACCTGGGGACACATACACCTTGATGTGTTCATCAAAATATATAAATTCATTCGAAGAATATTGAAATGTCACATTCAAATGGAAAGTTATATTTTATCGTAATGCATATTGTATTTATTTCTAGATTTCTTACATAATATTATAGTAAATTTGCTCAAAAGTTGAAAAATGTGGGTTGAGGACAGGGGACACGAATGACGTTTCGCCAACTTTTTTTTTCCTTTTTTTCAAATAAATTTTAAACACAAAATATGAATGATACACATTTTTAATACTCCTGGTAGGTATTTTTAGTAAAATATGTCCATAAATAATGAAAATGAATATTTAAATGAAAGAGATGTAGCATTAGGATTCAAAAGTTAAGGAATTGAGACACTAACGTAGGTCACCATACTAAACGTAGAAAGTGAAAAATTGCAAATTTGTAAAAAAATGAGATACTGCTTTTTCGTCTAGGACAGCGACGTATAAAGGTGACTGGTTTCTAAAAGTAATAGCTTTTGGGAAAATATTTCCCGTAAAGAGCCCAATTTTCATACATCACTTGTTTTATATCTGAATTAATGAAATCTTTTTCTATGAACTAAAATATTCAAATATCAATCAGGTAACACATCTGAAGCTAAGCCACCAGTTTTCCTCAATACGGTTTTTGTGCCCATACTTTATTTCGTTCACGGGAAAAATAACCTGGATGTAAACAAAGAATTGTGCCATTTGGTAACATCAATCACGTATTTAGGATGGAGAAGAGCAAATTGATGCCAATTATACGGCGAATGTGAATCTTAGTGGTCAACTTTTTTTCTATTCCAAAGAAAATCCCCAGAAGTAGCATAGTTTCAAACCTTCTGTCAACTTGTTTGTCTACTTCTGGTCTATCTTTTCCATGAACAGAGTTTAATGTTATCGCGAGTACACTTTAGGAACCAAACTGTCGGAGGAAGGAGCCGACTCCTCTTGTATAGCGGCTTAAAATATACGGTCAACTCTCGATAACTCGAAGCCTTATAACTCAAACATTCTTTTATCTCAAAGTTTTTATTGAGTCTTAAACTCTTGAGAAGACTATAGAAACTCCCCATAACTCGAGTTCCCAATAACTCAAACGTTTTAACCGGTCCCATAAGACTTAGAGTTATCGAGAGTTGACTGTAGTATACTTAGAAACAAATATTATTTCACAACCTTTAATGTCCTTCTGCCCACAGAAGCTGAAAAAGTTAGATGCCTGGGCTTCTTGTCAAAAACCAAAATCATCATCGACGTTGACTCAGGACTCAGTAGATCAACCAAAATTTTCACCTGAAAAGGAGGAGGAGGATAGAACCAGTCAAACCAAGGATCGGGAGGAGATGGAGGGAATGAATTATCCGGACTCATGTTTTACTCATTGGTGTTCCGATAATGGCAAAATTTACGAATTCTCCGGTTAAATTTACTCCGGTTAAAAACAAATATTTTTCGGGAGCAGTTCCATTTTCTTCCGCTGAAGAGGTAATTTAAAAACACGTTTTGAATTTTCACTGCTAATTTTTGCAAACAAGATTTTTCAAGTTACAATACAAAGATTGCTTCTGGGATGTATTCGGGTGCTAATGAAACTAAAATTGAAGCGGTTTACAAAAAAAAAAAAAAACTAATTTTCACTCTTCATGTTAAATTATGACCTTTGCATAATTGAAGGGCAAGTGGATAAAGGTGATATGTGACATTTGAATTTCGCCGATTTACACAAATTCAAACTAGTGTGTATTCAATTTTGTTAACTCACAAACACAATTGAAGGGGCAAGTGAATAAAGTTGATATGTGACATTTTCTTTTTAATTTCTAGAAAAAGTTTACAAAAAAAAACCTACTATCTTATCACTTTCATCCATGGTAAAAAGTGTATTTTTCCAAAATTGTCACATATCACCTTTATCCACTCGCCCCTTCAATTTGTGCACTTGATAGTGAAATTCATTACTTCCCGTAGTTTTGTTCATTATTTCTATGTAGTCATTCTAAAATAACGTTTCTTATTTTAAAAAAATTCCAGAAACGTGTTACTTCGTCCTAGCAAAAACAAAATTAATCAGCTGCTATATCAATTAGTAAAGCTAAAAAAAGTAATGCAAAGATGATCATATTGCTAAAAAGAAATAAACTGATTAGGAGATCAGTATATTACTACAACCATTTGTCACTTTAAATCATCTGAAACATTCTGCTTTTGGTAGTTTAAACACGGAAAGCTAGGAAATGTAAAGTTGAGTAGCTAAACGTTTTTCATTTTAGTACGATTTTTTCCCCTTTTATTTATTTTTCCCTTCTCCCTTTTTTTCTTTTATATGGATTAGATTTGAACGTGTCAAAACTACTGTATAGAACACCCTGTTGCATCAGCAGACTATGATGGTCTTTTTTTTTTTTTTTTTTTTGCTTTTCGTGCTCACCCCTTATGTGGAGGGTCAGTGGCCTTAACATGCTCATTTCCGTGATCGAGATCACGCGATTTTTCGGTAAAAATTCGTCTTTCCCGCCTTAACACATTCCCAACTGGACAATTCTTTATTTCAAAATGCATAACCATGCCTAAAAGCAGTTGACTCCACCCAAAAAGAAAGTGGAAATTTTCAACAAAAGTTTTTAAGTCAGAGAGAAATTATTTTCATTAATACATAAAGGTCAAGGAACTTTAGTCGCATAACACTGAAAATTATTTCCTTCTGAAAAATACATGTTAGGTCTTAAAGCCTCAAATCATGTTATAAATATACACTGAAGTGACAAAAGTCATGGGATACCTCTTAATATCGTGTCGGCCCTCCTTTTGCCCGGCGAAGTGCAACAACTCGACGTGGCATGGACTCAACAAGTCGTTGGAAGTCTTCTGCAGGAATATTGAGCCATGCTGTCTCGATAGACGTCCATAATTGTGAAAGCGTTGATGGGGCAGGATTTTGGGCACGAACAGACCTCTCGATGGTGTCCCATAAATGCTCAATGGGATTCATGTCGGGCGATCTAGGTGGCCAAATCATTCGTTGGAATTGTCCAGAATTTTCTTCAAACCAATTGCGAACAGTTGTGGCCCGGTGACATGGCGCATTGTCATCCATAAAAATCCCATCGTTGTTTGGGTACATGAAGTCCATGAATGGCTGCAAGTGATCTCCAAGTAGCTGCACATAAGCATTTCTAATCAATGTTCGGTCCAGTCGCACTAGAGGACCAAGTCCATGCCATGAAAAAACAGCCCACACCATTACGGAGCCACCACCAGCTTGAACAGTGCCTTGCTGACAGTTTGGGTCCATGGCTTCGTGGGGTCTGCGCCACACTCGAACCCTACCATCGGCTCTTACCAGCTGAAATCGTGACTCATCGGACCAGGCCACGGTTTTCCATTCATCTTGGGACCAACCGATATGCTCACGTGCCCACGAGAGTCGCTGCAAGCGATGTCGTTCTGTCAGTAAAGGCACTCGAGTCGGTCTTCTGCTGGAATAGCCCAAGAAATCCAAATTTCTCCGCACAGTTCTAGCAGACACGTCCATTGTACGTCCCACATTGATTTCTACGGTGATTTGACGCAGTGTTGCTTGTCTGTTAGAATTTACGACTCTTTGCAGACGTCGCCGGTCTTGATCTTTAAGTGCAGGCGGTCGACCACTGCGCTGTCCATGGTGGGATGTTATGCCTGAAATTTCATACTCTCGGCACACTCTTGACACAGTGGATCTGGGAATGTTGAATTCTCTAACGATTTCCGAAATGGCATGACCCATGCGTCTAGCTCCAACTAACATTCCGCGTTCAAAGTCTGTTAATTCACGTCGTGCGGTCATCATCACGTTAAAACCTCTTCACATGAATAACTTGAACAGAAATGAAAGCTCTGTAAAAGCACTGCGCATTTATACCTGTTCTATGCGATGCTACTGCCATCTGAAAATTTGCATATTGCTATCCCATGACTTTTGTCACTTCAGTGTAAATTCAAAGCCTCCATAAAATTCATTAGTTATGATTCATTCTAAAAACTTCCGGTTTTCTTCTAAAGTAGAAAAATATCCAAACATATCACACAGCCAGAATGAAAGGGGCACATCTCAAAAATTGCATTTTTTGGAAATATTTTTAAAAAGCATACCTTAGTACACCTAACATGGGAAACTGACGCATTTTTTTCTAGAGTTAACAGTCGCAGCTAAAAAGCAATTTATGCCTTTATCATTCTGTCGATTCTGCCGATTGTGAAGGGAGAATTGAGTTTGAAAGGGGCACATCTTTGATAATCAAATGTTCGCCGAGCTTCTTTGGTGCAAATTATGGTTAGTACTTTTTTAAAACCAATTAAGAAAGCCGTAATTTTGATTTTTTTTTAAATGACACTCATTTTAATTGTTTGTTACTAAGTATAAATTGTTTGTGCACAAGTAATTTATGAAGGGTTCCTTTTTTTTAGAACAAGAAGAATAGTATTATAGACCGGGCGCTGGAGGGGGTTGAGTATGCAAAATATGAGGACCGCATTTTGACGATGGATTTTAGTTGAGGAAAGCTCATAGATTAACAATATGGATGTTGCCAATCTGAATTCTGGTGCAGTTTTTTTCAATCCCCCCTCCTAACGGTCACAAGGAAAATCGATGGAGTGCATACTAAAAAGTAAATTTATTGATAACTTTGGTCATAATTTTAGTTATTTCGAATAGTGGAAGTGATGGTGGGTTGTTTTTAATTAAATATTCCGGGTATATGTTGTGAAAAATCGATAATTTTCGGAAAAATTCGATATTTTTCTCAAATATTTAAGCCTAATGTCTTCCAAGGACACTTTTCTTTAAAATTGTGTTTTCGAAATTGTAGAGCTTTCAATTTTCTTCAATTTGATATGCTACTTTGCTATATTTCATTAAACCAATCAAAAGTTATAGAGTTTCCAACACGCACCTTCGTGCTAAAAATGGAGCACTTGCCATTCACAAAAATCAAACTGACGCAAAAGGATCCCGCGCTTCCTCTTTCCTCAATGAATTCGACAATCCTGATTAGCAATGAAGAAGTTGCTATGGATTACTGCAAGACAAATGATGTCACGCTTCAAAGGGGACCCCCTCCCCTTAATTCTGGGGGTTCCGTTCGTGAAATTGTGACTTTGTGGCAAGGGCGAGGGAAAGAATAAAGAAAAGTTTGACGTCTAGCATTTTTTAATAAAAATATGTTCATGAAAAGTAGCTTAAGAAAAGTACTTAATGACGAAAGAAGAGAGGTGTCTAAATGCTGAAAAAGTGTGACATCATTTATGGACGCGCTCCCCCCCCCTCCCCCCCCCACCGAGAAATTGGACAAAGATTGTTTGAATTGTTCGTTAATGTTTGAAAAAAAAAATTGTTATTTTCAAATAAGGCCTCAAGGGATCTGTAATATGCCGCAATTATGCGACATGGACCCTGATGTTTTTTTGCGTCTCGAAAATCCAATGGCTGAACACTTGAACTGCGGATTCAAACCTACTACCAATTGCATACGAAGCCGCATATACCAACCACTACGACACCTAGCTGATAAGCAATCAAAAACTATGAATTTATAACATGTGCATTCAATTCTATTGCTCTTATTGAAATGAGCATGGGGACATTATAATCGTGATAATTAACATTTTAATGATAGGAATAATGTAAATGATACTGACGGACAGCAACCTTTTGTAATTATAGTTTTTATTACATTACTACTAATCACATTTTGAAAATATTTACATGGAATATCGATTGACAGTAATTAGAAAATCCAATATAATCTTTTAAGGTGACATCTTGGTTTTATTCTGAGGCGGAAGGACTAAGTCCTGTCCACCAGCCGTGGAAAAGTTGTCCTAAGAAATTGGTAGTGCATTGATGTCATCGTCGTCACCTGCGTCATGGATTAATGTTTCGACACTGTTGTTGCAACTGCCCTTGCAATGCAGGCATATGTCACAGAGCAGTTTAGCAATGGTTTTCTACAAGTGCACCTTCCAGTGTCACATTCCTTTGGGTATCGGTCAAAATTATCATCAAGATTTCATCAGGAGTAACATCCAATTCCGGGAGTTCTGGAACGATGAGTTGATAATTCTTCCTTTCCCAATTCACAATACGAAGCTCCATATTAAGTTTCTCCCCAAGCAATAGGTGTACTCGGGGTACGGGGGAGTTAAGAGATCAGTCTTCATGTTAGCAGCTACTTTACTAAATGATTTGTAGCGGAACTCGTTGAGACAATTTTCTGTTGCTGGAGCACCATAACATAAGAGATACTTGTGATCCCAACAGTCTCAATAGATTCATGGAAAGAAAAACTGTTTATATATGCCTCAGATACATGTTGCATGATTTGAGACATCTGGTACATTTGGACAAACCTCCTTTCTCTTGAGATGCGCTGCGTATCTTAAATTCTGCAGGAATATTAAATAGTATGCGTATTCCCTCTTCCGCCGGCCACCTTGTCTAGTGGTCAGAGAAGTCTGCCACGGCTGGTGTGGCCCCGGGTTCGAGTCCCGGCATGGATTTGCTTTCTCTCTCTGTCCCTGTCCTTTCTTTGGGTGAATGTGGTGTTCTGTGAAAGGTTGCCTACCCTATAAACGGGTACCTATGGCATGCGTGTACTGTGGAAGTCGGACTTCTCACCGAATTACGGTACAGTTGGAAAAGGGAAGCAGCGCACCCTAAATTGCCAGCCTGGCTGGCACACGACAAAAAAAATTTCCCTCTTCCATATTTTACCAGCAAAATGTTGAGATCAGTTGATGGCTATCAAGAGAACAGTGATTTGGCTATCAAGAGAACAACCAGATCTGCGTCCTCTCAAATAATAGCTAACAAAGAATTTTGCTATCAGGTGATAGCTGTTTTCGCAATATCAACGTTAGCATCCTCTAAAGCTCTTAGCTTTTTGATCTTGTTTTTCAACAGCTTCATCAATAGCAGATTTGTCAGCTGATTCTTATTATGGAAGTCAACAAAACCCTCTTGTTCAACTATCGTTCCAATTTCCTTAGTGACATTGATGTCCACACATCTCCTGAAGTGATATCGTCAATTCTATTTTGCTGCTCCTGTGCTCTCTGATGTGTCAATGTACCCGTCAAAAACAACTGTGAAACATATTCCATTAAAATGGGTTGTTAGAAATTTAACGTAACCATTGCCAATGGTTTATACAGCTGTCTCTTTTTGCCAAACAGTTTTGTAGACAAGGCATCTTCGTTAAACACAAAGTCAAATTTAATTTAATCATTGTTGTTATATCAATTTCCTTAAATTTCGTATGTAGAGTATAGAGCAGTAAGTAACTGCCCCAAAGCCAGGGCACAAACAGTATACACCACCAACTCATTTATTCCATCCATGCACTGCAGTTCCGTGCTTTTTAGAAATATAGCAAAGTAGCATATCAAATTGAAGGAAATTGAAAGCTCTACAACTTCGTTAATAACAATTTTAAGAAAAAGTGACCTTGGAAGGCATTAGGCGTAAATGTTTGAGAAAAATAGCGAATTTTTCCCAAAATTATCGATTTTTCACAACATATACCCGGAATATTTAATTAAAAACAACCTACCATCACTTCCACTATTCGAAATAACTAAAATTATGACCAAAGTCATCAATAAATTTACTTTTTCGTATGAACTCCATCGATTTTCCTTGTGACCGTTAGGAGGGGAATTGAAAAAAACTGCACCAGAATTCAGCTTGGCAACATCCATATTGTTAATCTATGAGCTTTCCTCAACTAAAATCCATCGTCAAAATGCGGTCCTCATATTTTGCATACTCAACCCCCTCCAGCGCCTTCAAAAAAATTTAAATACAGTGAACTCTCACTTATACACCGCCTCATTTATGCGCCTTTTTCACTTATACGACGATTTTAAATGGTCCCAGCACATTTCATAGCAAAATAATGATAGTATCAATCGTTTATGCGTCGCTCTAAAGATAAATATTTCACTTATGCGCCGAATTTTCCGTAAAATGTAAACAAAAAATATTATTTTATTTAAAAAATAAGCATTTTTCTTCACTTTCCCCTTTAATCCTTCGCCTATTGCTCACGGAAGGCATTTTTTCCGCATGAACTAGAGTTCGGAGAGGAACAATTACCTATTATGGATCGTTTTAAAAGGAGCAGTTTGTAATTAGGTATGCAACATTTTTTTTTCTCTTTATCATTGTAGTTACGTTCCAGTAATTGCCAAACCGTAGTAATATATCCCTTGTCTATAGAAACATTCTTATTCATTCTCTCATTAGAACCTATGTTGCGTTTTAGTCCTTTAAATAGGCTTGTTCACTTCTACGTCTCTCTCATTTATGCGCCTTTTTCTGTTGGTCCCTTGGCCCGGCGCATAAGTGAGAGTTCACTGTAGTGTACAAGCCGATGCCCGTAAGAATAGCTATTTTGAGATGTGCCCTTTTCATTCTCCACGAAAATGGAGAATGAAAGGGGCACTTTTCATTTATTACTAACTTATTTAAAATTAGCCGGGAAACGCACACCATAGTCACCTAGCAGAACCTTTAATCAACCAAGCAATGACAGTTTGGCTAATTGTAATAGTTATTAGAGCCAGGGCAAGGATTTTTAAAAGTTAAAATTTTCAAATTGATTTTTCTCAAAACAGCTATTTTGAGATGTGCCCCTTTCATTCTGGATGTGCGATATGGTTTGTACGATATTGGGGCGATGATTTTAGGTAAAACTACCAGCAGTTGACACCCTGCCAGTTGGTGACACTCATGAAGAAAAACTAAATCAGTAAAATATATATATATATATACTAGTTGACCCGGCGAACTCTGTTCCGTCTTTAAGGCAATAAATAAGCAAATTTTTGAATTTATTAAGTTTTTGCATTTGTCCAAACAAACTTTTGTATATATAATAGTAGTAAGAAGAACAGCCACTTAAATGCAGTTCAGGAGCTATCCCACCAAGCGCTTTCCACCTCTCAGCCTCAGAGGCGTAAAAACTCTTAAGTGACAATCGTTTCTGACAGCTTATCACATATAAATTTCAAGGGAAGTAACGCGTTTGTTTGTAATTTACTTTACAAAAAAGTCAAATAACACTCAACGCACCGCTACTTTACAACCTGTTTACTGCGCTCCGGAAGCTGCCAGAACGTGTGCTTTATGTCGCTCAGCCATGGAGGTGTCAAAAAAGGCTTAGTAAAAAGGCTTAGCCAAAAATACAGAAAAACTGGTAGCTAAATAGATAATTTGCAATAAAAAATATATTGCGGTCCTAAATTGAGATAAAAACTATCCTATCATTTAAGTTGGACCAAACTGAAACTGCGTGCAAAATTTGGTTAAAATCGGTTCAGTAGCTGAGGATTCCATTGGCCACAAACACAGGGACACGTATTTTTTATATATTAAGATATATAGTACCTGGGGACCGAGCCCACTCGGTTAAAAAAAAAAAGAGGTTTGTAAACTCGTGTTTTTTCTAAAATGCGAAGTACTTATTTAGATAAACTTGAAAAGCATTTTTAAGCCTTTGGTTGCAATTACGCAGTTAAAACAGCCGTAATTTATTTTAAAAAACAACATTATTTAACATTTTGAAGCAAAAATGGGACACCGGTGTCCCACTGAACGAAACACCGATTTCCCATGAATATTTTACCTTTTACGCAGAAAGGGACACCACTGTTCTGTGCTGTATTACATAACCAGAAAATTATTAAAATGCTAAATATAATATTTTCCCCTTATTTTACCGTAAATTAATACAGAGTAATGAACAAAGTAGGGCTGAAACATCGATGTCGATGTTTTGGAAACATCGATGTTTTTGCTAAAACATCGATGTTTTTACCATCGATGTTTGAGAGTCGATGTTTTCCCAACATCGATGTTTGGATTCGATGTTTTTTTCGATGTCGATGTTTTATAATCCATAAAAAAAAAAGCTTGATAAAAATATGCGATATGCAGACAGACGCATCAGGATCCAGTTGATGCGCTATAGCGCGTAAAACATGCGGATTTCAGGAAAGGGACTCGATGCTTGAAACTTAGCGCGTCCCGCTGGACGCGCTAAAATTCGTCTTGCGGGACGAAAGTGTAAAATTTAGGTGGTGCGGATTGTCTGTGCTTTTTTTCAACCAACGCGACCTATGACGACTGCGTTGTCTGTAATGTTATTTATTTTACACAGCCTGAATCTGTAATGTTGTTTATTTTCACCTTATTTAATTTTTTTTCTGCGGAGTGCGGGACCCACTATTTTTAAAATGGACCCACTTTTTCAAAAGCGATGGGTCCTTGGGACCCAGCTTTGTGAGTATCTAGCGGGAGCCCTGGCATTAAGTTCTCATCCTTAATCAGAAGTTTCAGTATTAATCTCAATAAAAAACATTTTCCATGATTATTATCGATGCTTTGCTCTCGATGTTTCTAAAACATGCCTAATTTGCTTTCGCCATATTTTTTTAATTTTATTTATTTCATTATTATTCTTTATGTAAATGTTTTATATTTCAGCAAAAAAAAAAAAAAATCATTAAGATATGCAGCCAAAAGTTATATCGTTCGTTAGAAGACGGTTTTGATAGTTACCATCGATATTTTAAGGTCGATGTCTTTTAATGATCACTGTTTCACGTTCGATGTTTCTTTTTCTTTCGATGTCTGTTTAAGGGGTTACAGTACCTTTCTAACAAATTTCTTTAATTTAAGTGAAAAGGTTCATTCTTTGAAATCTTTGTTTCTACACTTTAACAATCAATAATTTATTTTCAAACATTAAAAATTTTGAAAACTTTTTTTGAAATTTTGAAATATTTAAGAAAATTTCAATTTTTTAAAAACCCTAAGGCTTTTTTGTTTCTGCACTAATTTTAAAATTTGTTTTTGCGAAATGATCATAAAGATTACCTCAAAAAATCTGTGCATTCATTTTCTTATATTTTGATTTGAAAATATTTTGTGACCTTTTATGTAAAAAATTCTTAGAAAATTTTGTTCTTCGAGGTTTAACAAACTCTAAAATTTTATTTAATTTATAAAACGCCTATTCAATGCAGTTTTGTTGAATATATTATCCTGAGTGCAAAAAATATTTCTTTAAAGTTATATCTTTAATAGAAAAAATTCCTTAGCATTTCCAGTAACATAAAAACAATAAAAACTGATCACCGAGAAAAATCACTTTAAAGTTTTGCTTTTCCATTAGAACACATAGCATGCATGCCCTAAAGTCACTCATAACTTTTTAAATAATTTAGCTAGAACAATGCTATTTTTTTCTGAGTGTTTTAAATAACTTTTACTTTTGAAATAAGCAATAAAAATTTTTTGGTCTTTTGGTCATTTTTGAGGTCCTGTAACCCCTTAACGCTTCAGCAATAAGCAATAAAAATATGCAATAAAAAAGATTCATCTTTAACAGTTGCAATATCTATTGTATTGAAATATATATATTTTTTTAATTACTACCGATGATTTACGGTCAACGATTTTTAAACATAGTTGTTTTTCAGTTGCTTTAGAAATTGTTTTCGATAACCATGTTTTACATTTCGACAAAAAAATATGACATAAATAAAAGTTATACAGTTAATCAACAGTTGCAGTATCTATCTCACTAAAAAAGTTTTCTATAACTGACATCGATATCATACGGTTGATGTTTTCAGGAGACAAAAGATAAATCTAATTGAGTGATATAAAGAGGCGCAATGTACTGGGAAGCTACTGTATTACTGTACATTGAAATGTGTAAGTAATTTTTATAAAAAAAGATCGATGTTTTGAAACATCGATGTTTGAAAACATCGATGTTTTTTGGTCGATGTATCAATACCATCGATGTCTTAATTTCGATACATCGATGTCTTGAAACATCGATGTTTTGCCTTCGATGTCGCACCCCTAGAACAAAGTATGAAAAATACATGGATAAAAATTCTGCGTCAAAGGGTTAATCCATGCTCACCGTAAAATCACACCCAATTTCATTTCATTTGGCGCCGAAGGCGCGGGAGGGCTTGATGAGAATATATGCAGAGTCTCTGTTGTCCAGTACGCATTTAGTTCCAGTTGGTTTTGATTTTCACTTCACTTGACACTCCAAGGTTCCCCCGTACATACCACAACTCGTGGTTTAACTGGGATGGGGCCCTGAAGAGCGCTCTGTTCATTTTTGAACCAGACCCAAGGGCCGAGCCAACCCTTGGCCCAGCATCCACCTGAGGTATCGTTTTACTTGAAGGATTTTATGACCACGAACATTTTTAACGTCCCCCAGTCACCATTTATGAAGACTGTGGATCTTTGATCGGCTTCCTCTATGATCGGCCCGGGACCCTCCGGTTACGAGTCCGACGACTTATTACCGATCGGACTACCGCGGCCCACAACCAATTCCAACTTTATTTTGATCGATTTCTTTTAAATTTCAAAAGCAATGATAATTCTAACGTGTTGCCAAAACTCGTTTTCCAAATACCATAAAACTTTAAATTTACGCTGATGTGATTAAATATGAAATCCAATTGTTATAACAGAACGTGGTCACCACGGAAACAGTAACAGTGAAAGTAATCATAAAGAAAATGGCGAAATGAAAGCTTCTCAAACTTTCAATGAAGGCACAAAAAAAAAAAAAACTTTTTTTTTTTTTTTGTGAAAACTCGCGTTTTTACAGAAAAAACGCCGACGTAGATGAACTCAGAAACCAAAACTCTATCTAAATACAAAATTTTATCGAAATCGTTAGAGCCGTTTTCGAGATCCGAAAAATAAATAAATAAATAAATATACATATAAATAAATATATATATATATACAAGAATTGCTCGTTTAAAGATATTAGATTAGATACCTGGGGACCGAGCCCGCTCGGTTGAAAAAAAAAAGAAGTTTGTAAACTCGTGTTTTTTTCTAAAATGCGAAGTGCTTATTTAGATAAACTTGAAAAGCATTTTTAAGCCTTTGGTTGCAATTACGCATTTAAAACAGCTGTAATTTGTTTTAAAAAACACTACCTTATTTAATCCATGCTCACCGTAAACTCACACCCAATTTCATTTCATTTGGCGCCGAAGGCGCGGGAGGGGTTGATGAGAATGGATGCAGAGTCCATGCTCTCCAGTACGCATTTGGTTCCAGTTGGTTTTGACTTTCACTTGACTTCACACTCCAAAGTTCCCCCCGTACATACCACAACTCGTAGTTTAACCGGGATGGGGCCTTGAAGAGCGCTCTGTTAATTTTTGAACCAGGCCCAAGGGCCGAGCAAATCCTTGGCCCAGCATCCCCCAGAAGTATCGTTTCACTTGGAGGATTTTATGACCACGAACATTTTTAACGTCCCCCAGCCACCATTAATGAAGATGGTGGGTCTTTGATCGGCTGGGCTTCCTCTATATGATCGGACCGGGACCCTCTGGTTACGAATCCGACGACTTACCGATCGGACTACCGCGGCCCACACCCAATTCTAACTTTCTTTTTTATCTTTATTTATTTACAACACATATTTCGAGCTCGTGTACTTGGTCACACAGGACCCGTTTATGAACTCACGTCCAATATGACAGATAGTACAAGACAGATACATAGTACAGGACAGAGTTTACGATCACGGAGAAGGAAATTACAACCAGAGCGAGGGCGGGAATCGAACCCGCCGTCCTGGGCTTCTACGCTAGTGAAAATGACCGGCTTTTACCGTCTTAAAGGCGGTTTTTGGACAGGCGGCAAAAGCCGGTCAATGCCGGCTTTGACCGTCTACGTCTTAGACGGTAATGACCGGCTTTAGCAGTCTAAGACCAAGACGGTAAAGACCGGCTTCAGCCGTCTAAGACCGGCTTTAGCCGTCTAAGACCAAGACGGTAAAGACCGGCTTCAGCCGTCTAAGACCGGCTTCAGCCAGCTAAGCCATAGAAAGCAGGCTTTGACCATCTACGTCTTAGACGGTAAAAACCAGCTTCAGCCAGCTAGCCCAAAGAAAGTCGGCATTGACCATCTGTTATCGCCTGTCCAAAAACCGCCAGCTTACTGCTAATGACAAGGACAAATCTTATGCAAATAGTTTTTAGGATCATGGTTTCAAATTTGAAGTAGATGGATTCAAATTCAGAGCAATTATATAATCCCAAATATCATAACAAAAAAACAAGGAGGTGCTTAGAATGATCTCATGAAATTATGAAGTTACATACAATTAGGGCTGCAATTTGGGTGGGGATACCAGACCTATAGTACCGAGGCCTGGAGCTTTAAGGAGCCCACAAAGTCATAAAACTGTTTTTCCAATAATAATGTTCATAATTTCATCGAAAAAATTAAGCTATTTTCCAAAAAATCTTACATTACATTGCCGATTCTTGACACTACAAATATAAATGAAATACTCTTGCATTAAAGAAAAAAAAATCAAAAGTTTTTGAACACATGAGGGCATAATTCCTTAAAACTGGTCAAAGCCGAAAACGACCTTGCAGATTTAAGCCAACAGAAGCGAATACAGGAGTGGTTGGATGTAGAAAAAGTCAAATGCAATACTGTTGGCCTCCCTGTAACGAATACTGTCGGTTCCAAGAAATATTATTCGATTAAGCGGGGATCTTTAACATTGCGTCTATGGGACGGGTTCCAGGATTTTTATTCATTTATCCGTTACCCGATTAGGCAAGGACGATAGTATATATATGTGTGGTAATAATTTCAACACTCAATTCAATTATTTTTCAATTTATATTAGGAATGCCGGTTCTGCTTAAATTTTTACATTCAGAACTTTTTATTCCGAAATTTGATCTTTTTTTTCGTTGGTCCATCCGACTCGTCCTATAGAAAATTCATAGTATATATCGTTCAAAATTACTGCTGGTCCACGGGTCCCAAACCAGTAAGACTCGCCTTGAACCACTGCAAAAAAAAAAAAAAAATAGTGGTTCGTCGGACCACAAATTTTTAAAATAATTTCTAACATTGATATATCACATACCGAGCCCCATTGGACAGGGCCCTCTTGATTTTGAAAAGTTTGTCATTGGTCATAAGAGTCCTAGTCCGGAGTTTCGAAAATAGCACATCATAGAACCGATTTTTCGGATTAGCCGATTGTCCTTCTTAATTGACAAGTGATGTTGGAAATTAGCGGGGAACTTTGATATCTCCCAGGAGGAGAGACATTAGTCCCAGGTGTTTCTTTTAATAGTCTTGATGATATCGCCACATGCGACCCAGTGGAGGATGAGGTTCTTCGTGTGGACAAGGTTGGCCAATTCATCTGCTTTTTCATTCTCTTCAATCCCCATAAGCTGGGGTCCAGATTAGTCGAATTTCCGTGTGAGAGTCCATCAGATTGCCGCTACCTTTCCATATCATGAGCGAGATATGTGGTGATTTATCTTCCACGGCCACGAGGGAGTTAAGAATCGACAAGCTGTCATAAAGAATAACATTTACAGCATTATGCTGGCAAAGGCAAATGATGGCTAGCCATAAGGCTAGTCCTTCCGCTGTAAAGACAGAGTTGATGGGGGCCACTTTCCCTATCAATTCAACGCCACTGTTAAAGTTCACGATTCCGGTGCTAACCTTGTCTCCTTTTTTGGAAGTGTCTGTGGCTATAATATTGCAATGGGAAAATATGTTGTTTTTACACTCTTGGAGGAGCTTGATAAATCCAAGTGAAAAATGTCAATTCTGGTTAGATTTTTTGCTGCAAGTTGGTTAATGATAAGTTGCCTGTTAAATGAGTTTCTCGGGCAGACCCATATAAGATGATCAGTCTTCTATAGTTTCGCATGTATTGCACAACAGGGAATTTTCCTTGCGAATAATAAATAGCTTTTCTTTAGTTAAGATAGATTTGATTAGTATCCTGTTTCGCTTGGTCTCGCTGTATTTGTTATTTATCCATTTAACCCTCGTGGGTCCCTCCCATTTCAGTTACACTCAAGACCCTTGGGGTCATAAACGACCCCAATGCTTCCTTTAATTAATTCATTATAATTATTGAATGTTACATGCATTATTTAAGTTCACACACTTTTTAATGCTAGAAAAACTAAAAATAAAAAGATACAATTAAAGTAAAATATAGTTTATGAAATAAAATTATAATTTTAGAGCAAAACTTACAATAACTGTAGATTTATTTACATCTGTTACAAACCTGAAAAAACATGATTTTTACAAGTGAATTTCAAACACTTATGACATTTTTCAATGCGTTTTCTGTCCAGTTCTCTTGGACAAAAGTTGCAACGTCCTCTTTTTTTGGCCTTTTGGGGAAGTGACCCCAAGGGTCTTGTGTGCAAAAAATGCAATTCGGGAAAAATAAAACACAATAATAGCATTATTTTGAATAGAAAACTAGAAGAATAAAAGCCACAAAATGCCATTAAAAACAAATGGTTGATTAACAAAATATATTAAACAGAAATTGCATTGGGGTCACATATGACCCCAAGGAACCCACGAGGGTTAAAATTCATTTTGAGAGGTGAAATGCTTTCCTTAAATTTGTTGTAATACTTAGAATTGGATCAAGATAACATTTTTTATTCTTTCTTAAAGTAAGTTTGAACATCTATCGAAGTGCAAATGGAATTGGTCTTAATTAATATCAAAACCACGGAGTAGAAAGAAGGAGAGAAATGTTCTATACGGATGCGCTAGTTTGAAAGTGGCAACGAATTCTCACCCGCCGCCAGAGGACGCTAGCTGAAACGCTCCCTATCTCCTACGGGAATCAATGTAAATGATACTGAATCTGTCATCTTTTTAAATGCTGCTATGGGGAAGAAAAAAATTTTTTTTCAACTGAATTTTGGTGTAAACCATCGATTAACATTATGAACTAAATATGACTTTGATCCACCCCACTGAAATTTTGCCGTATTTTTTAAGAAAGATGTTTAATCGACGGCATCTAGCTACTTGCCAAATTTGACATATATGCGACTGTATGTGACATTTTCTTTGCATTGTACGATATAATTTTTGCTGAGAATCAGTTCTCTAAATTGTTGATAAATTAAGCATGAGGCAAAAAATTAATTATGTCAGAATTTAATTTTGTTATTAATTAAATATATTTAGCAGACAAAATAATTATTAGTTTAAATGTATTTATTAAATATATTTAGTTCATAATGTTAATCGATGGTTTGAGCAAAATTCCAATTAAAAAAAAATATTCTTGCCAACAGCAGTCTTTTAAAATGACAGATTTTGTCAGATTTGGCAAGTTGGTAAGTGCATTCGATTAACCTATTTCTCAAAGAATACGGCACCTATTTTCGTGGGATGAAATTCATATTTAATTCATAATGTCAATCGAAGATTTACACCAAAATCCAGTTGAAAAAAATTTTTTTTTCTTCCCTATAGCAGCATTTAAAAAGATGACAGATTCAGTATCATTTACATTGATTCCCGTAAAAGATAGGGAGCGTTTCAGCTAGCGTCCTCTGGCGGCGAGTGAGAATTCGTTGCCACTTTTAGATATGACTCGTTGCCAATCGCGGGATAAGTAATTCCTGTTTGCATCCGTGGTTTAAGTCGATGGCGTCAAAGTAGCGCTTATATATGTTTAGTTATTGTTATCAGATCACCCATTTCATACTTTAAAAATACTTTTCACAGCAAAAATACATTTTTAAAATTATTTAAAGCTTTTAAAGAGCAAAAAAAAAAAAAAAAACCTTACAACTGCTTAACTGCGAAATTCACTGTTTACATCCGAAAGTATTTATTTCTGTCACAACATCCATTCTTTATAAAATGCTAAAAAAATGTTTCCTATCCAAAAGGAACTAGACAAACACAATCTGCTCTTTATTTAGTTATTCTGAAAAAAAAAATATTGTTGTCTATTACTTATAATTGGTATCTTTATTAGTTTAGTAAATAATGTTTTTGCAGAATAGTGAAAAACAATGAAGTTATACGAACACAAATGTGTAATTTTATCTCTGTCAATACTCTGTATGTATAATTTCATAAAAAGGGTGCAATCATTTTTTGTTGCCGTGTACCTTTTGACAACCATTTGTATATTTTGTCTAGTTTTATAACACCTAATGGAAATTTATTATTTTTCATATCATTGCCCAAATTAATATTGCTTGCTTAATCTTTTAAACTGTCATCAGAAAACAAATTTATCAGGGAAGTTTGTTTCTTAAAAAACAAAGTTAATGTATGTTTTGCTATTTTAGAATTCAACTTGCAATTTCACAGAATTCTCTCTCTTTCTCTTTTTTAGTAATTGTTCTGCTGAACAGCAAAAACCTTGATGTGTATTTTCATGGTTTTAACAATGTAATGTAACTTTCTTTGAAATTTATCAAAATCTACAAAAAAAAAAAAAAAAACTTATGTCAAATTGTTATAGTAAAGAAGTGAATCCTGCTGCATAAAAAAGTCTTTTTAATAAATTTCTTTTTGATCAAGCCACGCTTTGTTCCAATTATAATTTGCATTCGTCACGCTTTACTGTAGATATTCGCCTTTATTACAAGGTAGCATTGGAAAATGAACAGCGTTCATCAAAGGGGTGAAAGTTGGTACCGGCTTTGATAAAAACAGTCAAAGGCAGTAAAGGTGAAAAGAACCACCTTGCTTAAAGCTAGTACAGTCTTCAACTGTCTTCATGCAAGACGGTACCGGCTTCAAGCAAGGCGGTCAATGGCAGTACCAGCTTAGAGCAAGGCGGCTGAAGGCGGTGCCGGCTTCAGGCAAGACGGCTGAAGGCGGTGCCGGCTTCAAGCAAGACGGCTGAAGGCGGTACCGCTTCAAGCAAGACGGCTGAAGGCGGTACCGGCTATTTTCTAAGGTTGCAGAAGCCGGTCATTTTTACTAGGGTAAAGTGACGGGCAGACCAATAACGCCGCCAGGACCCCAACTTTCTTTTGATCGATCTCTTTTAAATTTCAAAAACAATAAAATTTTAACGTGTTGCCAAAACTCGTTGCCAAATACCATAAAAATTTAAATTTACACTGATGTGATTAAATATGAAATCCATTGTTATAATAAAACGTGGTTGCTATGAAACAGTAACAATAAGAGTAATCATAAGGAAAATGGTGAAAGAAAGCTCGTCAAACTTCTAATGAAGGCACAAAAACGGGGTTTTTTGTGAAAACTTGCGTTTTTACAGAAAAAACGCCGATGTAGATGAACTCAAAAACCAAAACTTTATCTTAATACAAAATTTTATCAAAATCGTTAGAGCCGTTTTCGAGATCCGAAATATATATGTACAAGAATTGCTCGTCTAAAGATATTAGATGGATGTAATTTTGTTTTGAAACTTAATATTTTAAGAAAACTGAGTTTCGTATTTATTGATTTTTTACCTGAAATATCTTACTAAACACTGTTGAGGAGGAAAAAAAGTGTTTGAAAACTAACTGTAACACTTTTATACTCAATTTTTAAATCGTACTTGAAAAGTAAAATAATCCGATTTTTATATCGTGTAAGTTACCGTCAGCTGGGGTAAGATTGGCCCAAATCTAAAGATTTGGAATAGTTTTATCAGCGATATGTCTTTTGACATTGATTATATTAATTTTCAATACATCTTATTGTGTAAAAAACCTTGTATCAATAAATTAAAACCATATTGAGACCTCTCAATCATTTTGCAATATTATACTGCATTTTTTTAATGTTTGGGCCAAAGTTGCCTTGAATTGGGGAAACTTTGTCCCATACTTTTAAACCATATAAAACCTGCGATTAGTATTGGTTGGGCTAAAGTTAGACAAGATAAAATTATCACCAGACACATTAGTTTGTTGTTTTGCCTGCTTTTAATTCAAAAACATCCATGAAATGGGGAGAAATAGGAATAAATGAAACAAACTTCATTTTAGGGAAAAAATATTGTATTGTATAAAAATAAAAATCCAATTCAATTACAGGGAACCCATAGTCTGCAATTTTTATTAAATGTTGTTCGAAAACATGCTCTTCTTCATCACTAAATATTCTTGCACGTCCCACATTTTTTGAATGAATCCCTTTAAGTTTGTTTTTTATAGTAGACCTAGGTATATTATACATGCTTTCTGCAGCTCTTTGGGTTAAGGCACCAGACTTAATAGCCTCTAAACACTCCTCTAACACTTCTGGTTTGTAATTGGCCTAATTTCTGGTACCAAGAGGTTTTATCCGATTTCTCGGCATTTTTCCTGAAAAAAATCCAGTGTGCTTAAAATAAAAAGCTAAAAACTAGTGCTTAAAATAATAATAAAATTATTTTAAGTGGTTTTGTTAAACAATCTGCTTATAAAATAGGTACCAATCAAGTTTTATATCGAAAATAATGTACCTTGGGGTAACTTTAAGACTGCCACCATCTTGGGCCAAAGTTACCCCAATTCTGGGCCAAAATTGTCATGAAATAATAAAATCGAATTAGTTTGTAAATAACAAAGGTAACAGCATTATTACACCAAAAATACTTGAAACAATTGAATATATGATATCGTTATACACTTACCTACAAGTAGCTCTTCAAGAATTAGCGTTCACAAGTAAAAGTTTAGAGACAACAAATTTTATCACTTTCTCAAAGTGAGGATGGAGCAGCACTAGAGTGAATATGAAATATAGAAATAACCTCCACTTCATGAACAGTCAAGCCAGTGGTGCTATCTATCCAGTAAGGCATTGTCTAGGCCGATAACTCATCATTATGATTACAATACGGGACAACAAAACTTTTTCTAACTTTGGGCCAATGTTACCCTCAAAGGGCCAATCTTACCCCAGCTGACGGTACCATAAAATTGAATAAATGTCGCTGGACAATCACCACTGCTTTTATCCCATGGCTTTTGAATAAATGAAACAGCCTGTATAAGACACTATCTAGTGAAGCCTTGCTTTAACATTTCAAAAAACAATAACAATACCAAATACCATAAAATTTAAACTCGCGTTGATGTGATTAACTATGAAATCCATTGTTAAATTAAAACGTGGTTGCTATGAAACAGTAACAATTGATAATAATCATAAAGAAAATGGCGATAAAGAAAGCGTCTCAAACTTACTTAATGAAGGCACAAAAAACGGGGTTTTTGTGAAAACTGGCGTTTTTACAGAAAAAACGCCGACGTAGATGAACTCAGAAACCAAAACTCCATCTAAATACCAAGTTTTATCGAAATCGTTAGAGCCGTTTTCGAGATCCGAAATATATATATATATATATATATATATATATATATATATATATATATATATATATATATATATATATATATATATATATATATATATATATATATATATATATATATATATATATATATATATATATATACAAGAATTGCTCGTTTAACCTGTTAACTGGGTATGACGAAATATTTCGTCATACATAAAAGCCTACAGCAATGGGCATGACGAAATATTTCGTCATACATAAAAGCCTACAGCAATGGGCATGACGAAATTTTTCGTCATACATAAAAGCCTACAGAAATGGGCATGACGAAATTTTTCTTCATGGACATTAATCGTAATATATTGAACGCATCACGTTCTACGTTGTTCTTATCTATTAAATCTTAGAGTGGTTATACAGGGTGTCCACTCCAATCGTGGACCAATAGCTAATTTCTAAACCGTTAGAGATAAGCATATAGTTCATTTAGGAAAAAATCTCCAAATTATGAAAGGAATTTTGGGTCTATTCAATGTTTTTCAAAAAATCAAATTTTGAAAGAGTTACGAAATTTAAATTTTTATACAGCCCCCCAATCCTATCAATCATATTTAGTAAAACATTCTTGACACTGTAACGTTTAAAACTAAAAAAAAATCACTGTTCTACCACAAAAATTGACCGAGTTATGACGTTTTGAAAAATCAAGATTTTGCATTATTTCATGACGTCATCGAGAGATCACTGAAGGGACCGTATGCCAAATCATTCAAAATCTTGATTTTTCAAAACGTCATAACTCGGTCAATTTTTGTCGTAGAAGTGTGATTTTTTTTTAGTTTTAAACGTTACAGTGTCAAGAATGTTTTACTAAATATAATTGATAGGACTGGGGGGCTGTATAAAAATTTAAATTTCGTAACTCTTTCAAAATTTGATTTTTTGAAAAACATTGAATAGACCCAAAATTCCTTTCATAATTTAGAGATTTTTTCCTAAATAAACTGTATGCTTATCTCTAACGGTTTAGAAATTAGCTATTGGTCCACGATTGGAGTGGACACCCTGTATATATGTCATCATATTGTCGATGCGTCATGAATTTTCATGTTCTTGTAATCTGTAACTTGAGCGCTATTAACGGGAAAACGGGTGCTGCATGATCTATACTTAGAGCTGCCACAATTTGGATTCATTTTAGTCTGCATTTCAGTATCTCACATGTTAGTAATAACTTTCTGATTTGAATATTCTTCTTGTGAATTTCAGTGTTTTATATATTTTTATTATTGAGGTGTATTATTTACATACTGAGGTGTGATTTATTATTTGAGGTGCGATATTACTTATCGCTGCGAAAAAAAAGTCCCCATTGAGAAACGAGTTGAGCAATAGCTAATTCCCCACGGTTAACAGGTTAAAGATATTATATATATATATATATATATATATATATATATATATATATATATATATATATATATATATATATATATATATATATTTATTAGGGTTGCCTTTTTTTTTTTCAACTTTTACAAAAGTTAGCTCCCACCCCCCTATTTTGTTCCAATGAACAATAAAAT